>JAOVYX010018748.1:0-19628 GCA_035668315.1 Drosera spatulata
TACAATATTAAGGACTAATAATAATAATAAATAACACAATAATTTGTTAAGATTGTTCCGAATTCTGTTTGCTATTTTTTATCATTAGAGGTCATTTCATCGTTTCTTGTACCTTAATAAAAACAGAAAAAATTAATTCTCACCACTTGGAGCAAATACGCCAACATGGGATATAAAGTTTCTCCCCACTTACGGATAAACCACACAAAAATGGAACAACCTCATCAATGTTCGCGGGTGAATCACATAAAAGGGGTAAACCTCGTCAAACTTGCGGGTGATCCACATAAAATGGGTAAATCACATCAACGTGTTGAAATTGATTAATAGGTTTTTACAGAGGCGATACTTCGTCCGGTGATGAAACCATAAATATTATTAAAATTAATTAATAGGTTTCCACTCAGGCGATATTTCGTCCGGCGGTGGAACCATAATTATTTTATTTAGATTATAATCATATAATATGAATCAAGTAAAATCAAATCATACAAATATAATAAAGTATCTTCGTTTGTCTTTTGATCTCAACTAGTTGGAGACTTGGTGTTGATAACGTGTTATAACAAAAAAAAACGTTTACGTCGGATTAACTTCTTCGAAAGATAATTGTCAAAATTAACAAAATATTAAAATATTTTAGAGAGAGATTAGAGGGAGAAAGAGAGATTTTTTTTTTTTGAAAATATGTACATAACACCTTACAAGAGAGCTCTATTTATAGGACTCAAGATAATTAAATAACACCTAATTTTCTCACATAATCAAGGTGATTAGGTCTAATTAATAGCTAATTAGGTAAGTCCATTTAATAGCCTCAAAAATAGGTGAGATCTAAAGAAAAATATCTAGGCTTAATACATCACTTTCAAAAGGTAGTTTTAATTATCTAATTACAATACTTTTTTTTTCTTATTTTTGGATTGTAAATTTTTTATAGCATGAACAGAGAATCGCACCGTCCAAAAAGGTGACCATTTTGTGTCACGAAAGTGATAGTGAGCAAATGGCTACTGTTTCAAAACACATTGTTGTGTACATTGCATTATTGTTATTGTTTGTAGCTTGGGTTTTGACAAATGTTTTTATTAGAGTGACCATCAAAGTGTCTGTTAAAACTAGAAAAACAACATCAAAATAGGATTCGAATGAACGATTTCATTATAAAAAAAATAAAAAAAATCAATATCATATCGACCTCAATTTTGTCATCACGGATCATATCAAGCCCTCAAAACCATCAACATTACTCAATAGTCTTAAGACGAACACCAATCACTACGGAATCGTATACATAAGATCACCAACACCATAACGACATAACCCACGAAAACAAACAAATTCAATAATGCCATCAATTTCTTCTATTCTTGGAATAAACGATCTCAATCAAACATTAAATAATCGAGATCAACACATGAGGACATACACAACATAACCCACGAATGAAGATCACCTGATTCGACAAACATTCATAAAATGATGTTTTTATCATCCACAATGTAAATCAACGATAAATTGAGTAAAAATCCCCAACCCATATTTTCAACATCCTTCACTCCTCTATATCTTTGAAAACATCATTCACTCTCCATTACCAAATCTTGACCTTGTGAGACTCACTTTGCCTCCTTTTACATCTTTCTCATGATCACACTTCTTCTTCCTCCCTCCACCTTTATTTCCCGCATTTTCCTCCCTAATTTCACCGATACGGGAGCAAAAATCCATACCACATTCAATGGTATATCCTATGTTTCAATTCCACCAACCTCCTGATAGCTTGCATTGTCTTCAATTGTATTCAGTTCCATCACATGATTCAAATCCCATTTGTATCGAGTTCAGCTCAAATTGGAGGCAATTCTTGTTGATGTCTTATGGAGAGTAAAGAATCTTCTCAATCACTCGACATTGAGCTCGTTGCTCTTTGTAACTTTGAAGATGAGTGTCACTTTATTTAGATCCGAAAATCAATGTTATTAGATATATATGAAGAACTCAAAAAAATAAATAAAAATGCCCACAACTTAATCCTTTTTAGGTGATATTGAGGTATTTTACTCTTCAACTTCAAGCCCATGTTAACTGACGATAGTGATGTGTCAAACATATGCTATGTTTATACGGGTGTAATTGAAATGGTGGTAACAAAAAGATAAATCTTTCCCTTAAAAGGCTTTCTTCTTCTAGTGTTCAGCAAGAAATAAGCTAAAACTTGACTATTTCGTGATGAGATTTTGTTTGCATCTACTCAGTTAGAAATCTAATTTTTGTGTGAGGAATGCAGTATATTTTTTGTATTTTATGATATAAAATAACGCATTGTCAGTAATGATTTGAAACTTTCAAATTCATGATATACCTGATGCATTATAAAGCGTTTCACTCCATCTGCATATTAGGTATGATGTAGTATACATTTTGGTAAATGTAATGCAATTAGAATCTAATGCAATACTTATATTACAATATGTTGTGTATACTAGATACTTTCTAGTAATAATTTATTTTGTATATTTTGAACTGATGTAAATATTTTTCTTTTGAACTTTGTTTCTTAGGTTTGTACATCATGATAGTGCAGCTTCCATTACTGCTCCAAATAGTGAGAACATTTCCCTCGAGGCTTGGCACGATTGTATTCGAGGAGTGGGTCAGGTGTTCGTTAATGTCGATGAGTTTCGTATAGCCATCAGAAATTATGCTATTACGACAAACCGTGATTTTAAGTTCAAAAAAAAAAAAGAAAAAGATAACGAGAAGGTAATTGTTGTTTGCACTGATGAGTTTTGTAAGTGGGGTATCTATGCGACCAGATTCAAAAGATCAGAGGAATTTACTATACGACGTTGTGATCTGATATATAGATGCGAGGTTGGTTTATCCAGTAAGGGACATCCAAAAGTAAAGACGGTCTGGGTTCTAATATCGTGAAAAGAAAGTTGAGATAGACTTCGAACTATCGGCCTGTTGAGATTATGTCTGATATTCAACAAAATTATGGAGTTCAGCTTCAATATCATCATGCTTGGCTAGGGAAGAAAGTCGCATTAGGAGAAATCCATGGTAAAGCTTGATGGTCTTTTGATCAATTGAGATGTTATTCTAGTACCTTGAAGATCACATATCCAGAAAGCCTGACGGAGTATGAACTCGAAAAGTGGTACTTCTCAATTCAAACGGTTGTTTATTTATTTCAGATTATGCTTGATTGATTTTGTGAGTGGCTGTAGACCTGTAATTTTTAATGGCTGGGAAAGAGATATTTATAAAAGGTTTGCTGCAAGCCATACCAACGTATATCATGTCCTGTTTCCGACCACCAAAAGGTATTGTCGAGGATCTCCAAAAGATGTGTGCCAGATTCCTGTGGGGTGCAAAGGAAGGGGAGAGACGAATTCATTGGAAATATTGGACGGATCTCTGTGCATCCAAAGCAGTCGGAGGGCTAGGATTCCTGGTATTCAGGTGCTTTAAGCATGCTCTTCTCGCTAAACAGCTATGACGGTTCTACCATCACCCCGATTCCCTAGCTGCAAGGGTCCTAAAAGTGAGGTACTTTCCTCGCTCTTCAGTGCTTGATGCTACGACGGACCACAATCCCTCCTACCTTTGACAAAACTTAATCTCATCAAAGTCCTTGTTATCCTTGGGGTAGGCTTGGCGTATTGGTTCTGGTAACAAGGTTCGAATATATGAAGACCCATTGGTGAGCTTCCCTAACTATAAAATCCTGCCCCATACGTTGCAACCCAACTCACCAGTTGCTATGCTCATTGACCCGACATCTAAGGCGTGGAATGAGGAGCTCGTAACCAGCTTATTTCCCCTACAAGTGGCGCATGAAATTCTGAAAATACCTCTAAATCTATCGAGTAGGGACGATCACTTATACTGGAATCTATCTCCCTCAGGTATGTATACAGTAAAGAGTGCATATCAAGTGGCCTATAACTGTCGATTTGGATCTGATGAAGTGCTCTCACAACCCTCGGATTGTTGGAAAAAACTATGGAAATTGAAGGAACCCCCCCGAAGATCGAGACTTTCACATGGCGAACCTGTAGAGATTGCCTTCCAACCTGACCGAATTTAATCCGACATGGGATGAACAAGATTGACTCTGGTCCATTATGTGAAGAAGAAGAGGAAACCTTACCCCATCTGTTTCTTATGTGTAGATATGCAAAAGAGTCGTGGTCTGGAGCTGGGTTTGATATGCAACCTCTCATGGAAGGAGAAAGCTTCCAGTCATGGCTCTTCTCAGTCTTGGCCTGCTTGGGGGAGAAGGAAAGTGATACCAAAACACAATTGGAGTCGAATTGATCTAAAGAACTCAATAAGATCGAGCGAGATCCAATCTCAAACCCTAGGTCTCTTGGTTTATTTCCTGAAAATTCTGATCTAAAAACTGATCAGTTTTCCAACACACAAAGCCTTAATAGGCTAAAAATAAGGCAGCTGAAAAGTCTAACAAAAGTTTAGAAAAAAAAATGAAAAGTTTTTCCGAGACCATGACCCTAATATGCATTAGAAACTGTTGTAGTGGCGACTGTGCTATGGCAGATTTGGTCGAACAGGAATGCTAAAGTCCATAGTTCCAAGGTTATCCCTGCCGAGATGATCTATCAGTTGTCGCAACGATATGTAGTGTGCTACAAACAAGAAATGGCGTCTCGACCACAAAAGGAAGTGAGACCGGAAAAAACAGAGGTTGTGAAGTGGAGAACACCCCCAGCGGGCGCTTGAAACTCAATGTTGATGCCTCTAATCGGGTTTCAGACTCTGTGAGCATTGGAGTTGTAGTGCGGGATCAAGCGGGAAATATAGTTACGACTGCTGGAAAGAAGATCAATGTAATTATTTCACCGGTTGTTGCGGAGGCAATGGCAGTTCGGATGGGTCTAGACCGAGCAAGGTCAATGAGCATGGAGCGAATCATCATCAAATCGGACTGGCAGCAGATTATAAGAATGATCAATAACAAGGCTGTGGACATGTCTCCCCAAGGCGCTATTGTTGAGGATAGTATCTCGTTAATGCGTCTTTTTCATGAAGTTAGTTGCTCTTGGGTATCTCAGGAGGCAAATCGAGTCGCGGATGAAATGGCACGTGTTACCTCCGAGTGTTACCGTAGAGACCCCGTATTTCGCCACTCCCGTTGATGTAATGAATGCTTATAACTTTGATCTTGACCAATGAAATTTTCCTGAGATGGATTTATCACAAAATAAAAATAAAAATAATGGGTATAATAAATATAATGATTAAAATTAAGTATGAAGTTGAAATGAAAAATATGATGTAAATGAGTGAGGAGTGAGATATAAGTGGAAAGTAAAAAGAAGATCGGGTAAATCAAAGTCAACTCAACAAATCTCTTCGTACCAAGTCATTTGTATCAGGGCAGTGAGTGGGGGATTAGCAATTTCCAAATGGGAGTGAGGAAAGATGGTGGTCTGTTTTGTTCATAATACAAAGGACATTGTTAATCCCCCAACTCACCCTCTACAGTCCCTTCTTTTTTTTCTTTTTTTTTCTAATTATTCTTTTATATAATATTTAAAATTATTTATAATTTTTAATATATATATATATATATCAAATATTAAAAATAAATATATATTTGAAATCTACACATCAATATGTACAAAATAAGACTAATATTGAATATAAATAATATATTTCAAAAAAATATTTTCTTCGTTCCATAATAATTATAAAGTATACGTATGTGATAATTATCAATAATTTTTACTCGTATCTTCGAAGTTGTATTGCATATATTCGATACAAATATTTCACTTTGTTTTACTCATTTGTCATTGAGGTTCCCTTCAATTGAAATCCATGAATATCGTGAAATACCTATTGTCTATGTCGGGAATCACTTTGTTCAATTATTTCTACATTCTCATTATCCTATATCTTCATTGATGACCGATAGTTATACAGTTTGTCTTGAACTATGAAATGAAGTGATGAATATCAATCCATGTGAAAAATAGTATTTTGGAGGAAATTGTTAATCATCACAAACTCACACCCCATGTGGTCCCATAATTTTTTTTTCTTTTTCAAATTATCTTTTCTTACATAATATTTAAAATTATTTATCTTTTAATATATATATCAAACATTAAAAATAAACATATATTTAAAATTTACACATCAATATTTACAAAATAAGATTAATATTAAATATAAAAAAAATATTTCATTCGTTCCATAATAATTATATCGTATACGTATGTGATATTTATCAATAATTTTTATTCGTATTTTCGAAGTTGTATTGCATACATTCGATGCAAATATTTTGACTTGTTTTACTCATTTGTCATTGAGATACCCTTCAATTGAAGTCCAAGAACAACGTGAAATAGTTATTGTCTATGTCGGGAGTCATTTTCTTCAACTATTTCTACATTCTCATTATCCTATATCTCCATTGAGCACCGATAGTTATACAGTTCGTCTTGAACCGTGAAATGAATTGATGAACATCAATTAATGTGAAAGACAATATTTTGAAGGAATGATTGAATATGATAAAGTTTGTATGTGCTTGAATATTGTTAATATATATTTATTTATAATGTAATGAATTTTTTTTATATTCAATATTGGTTTTGTTTTATAGATATTGATGTGTCGAGTTCAAATATATATTTATTTTTAATGTTTGATATATATAAAAAAATTATAAATAATTTTAATTATTGTAAAAGAAAGAACATATTGAAAAATTCAAAAGAAATTTTTTAAAAAAAGAAAGAAAGAAAAAGATGTGGGATTCATGTGAGGGGGTAGCAGCGCCCTGATTGCAATGATCCAGAGCGAGAGACCAAAAAGAAACAGTGATCACAGCTGCTTGCTGCTAACTCTCTGAACTGTGTTTGTGGGGGTCAGCAGAGGTAGGCTGGTAGCTAGCTGCTGTGATTCTTGGAATCTCAGAGTGTTTCCCATCTTCGCTTTTTTAAGTTCCCAAATTCTGATCGTGCGTTAGTCATCATCTTAAACTCCAATGCCCGTAACGAGGATTGGTTTTAATTTATGATGAGTTTTATCAGGATTCGTAACAAGGATTGGTTTCAATTTATCTGTTGTTCATTTTAAAACGTACAAATTAAAAAATCTTAATAACATATCTTAATAAGATAAAAAAAATTCATTTTTATCCTTATTAATGATAAGTAATTTAGTGACTAAAAGAATAAGAATAATTAATCTATTAATAAATTTAATAAAAAAATTTAATTTTTATCTAAATTATTTTTCACGAAATATATGTTGAAACTTTATTTCATCCTCTGCTGTAAGCGTTAGGTTTAATAGCTGGATTACAAATTTTTCTGATTTTTATGGCACAGATTGACTGAGAACACATGGAAACCAGCCCCGTGAGGCAGGGAATTGTGTGGGGGTTTGAGCATTTCGTTGACCGTCAAAAAGATGCCTCCTTCTTTCTCTCGTCCGTCCTCGTTGGCTTTTAATATCTCAACTTTTGCTTTTATGAGCAGATTAATGGAGACACAAAGGACGATATTCCACCAGAATAAAAGAAAGGGCCCCCGAGTAAAATTCCATGGACTTGGCCGCTAATGTCCAAGAACACTACAAGAGATTTACTATACGAAACAAAGATGTGTTTGATATCTTTTTTATTTTTGTTTTTTGTTTTGTTTTGTTTGATATTTTTTTTCTTTGTTTTTTAACAAATAAAACAGATATAGAAAACTAAAAAATATATTAAAAAATAATTTTTTATTGTTATTTTCTGTTTCATCTAAAAACAATATTCAAGACGATCTGTTACAAACAGATAAGTATCCTCAAACTTGGATTGATATTTTTTTACACAAATTCATTTTATTTTGAAAAATGATTTTGATTTTTCTTATTGATTTTTATTTTTGTTATTGATTTTTGATTTTTCAGTTTGAACAATAATATCAAACACTCCTTTTAAGTTTTCGAACATCAAAAAACACTCCAAGAAAAAAGATTGTCACGCATACAACCTCCTAATGATTTAATGACCGAGTGTGATACTGTAACCTAAGGGAATACTCCTAATTTGTGATACCGTAACCTAATAGTGTGAGGGGATATAAACTGTATAATGGTTTTGATGAACATCTTCCCTCGGTTTGTACATGTCAGACCCTTGGAGAATTGCCTTTAGTGCGTACGATCCTTAATTTTGATAAAAGTGTACTCCTCCGAACAACATAATACAGTGGCACTAGTTTCTACAGTATATATTCTAAAATTTCATTTAGTGTTTCGCGTATCGGATATTATATCATACATTACGTTAAATGGGATCATTTTCACCGATTAATTGGGAAGATGGGTGTTCCTATCGCTATTTGAAGTGTATGTACTGTTAGAAAGTTTCAAACAAACAATAGTTTGCTGTCTTTAATTAATTATATGAGTTTGACTTAAATCAGTCCATTAATCAAAGCGTGTAAGATCGTGATTCATTAAACAACTGCGCCATGTGCTGCTTTAGAAAGCGTGGCTGCGTCGTGCTATGCATGAAATCTGAATCCGTAGAGTTTGTTCACTATCAATTTGGTTGCATAGTTCTTTCACTTTTTTTAGGTGCATATTAATAGGAGAAAGTATGTTACCATGTCAAAAAAGAGTTGATTGACTGATAATTAAATCATCTTGTATTTTAATTATATAATCAAGGATTCAATATTTTTCGAGGATATCAAAGAATTGCATATATCTTTTTTCCTTTATATCAATTATTTTATCCAATATAGTATTTCATCCGTTTCATCACATAGATAATGGTTTGATCCGACATACGAATTTATGTGTGTGTTAAATTTATGTGAAATTTGGTGAATTTTTTTTTTAAAGATAGTGAAATTTATTGTAACAGTTGTGAAAAAAAATAATAAATATACTGTAACAAATGATAATTATTTTGATATTTTATATAAAAAATTATTATATATAATATATAATATATTTTTTAAATTAATTTAATTAAATAAATATTGTTTTTAATATAAAACGGATGGAATATATCAATGGAATAACATCATCAATACATCATATGGTTATGAATTTGGTTGATCATGGTTAAGTGATTAATGCAGCCAAGCAACATCAATCAATCAATTAAAAGTGGGTGAGTGTACACTTTGTTTGAAAACATCCTGCATGCATGTTAATGCTCGTGGTTTACTGTTTCATGGTCGCAAATGTCAATTTGTCATATGCCAAACAAGACAGTTCATAGACAGTAACCCATTATCTCATCTAAATTCAAAATGAAAGGACTTATCATTAATTATATGTCAATTATCGACTTATCATTCAAAAAGAGAGGGAAAGAGCTTGACACGAAGCTAAAAATTGAACTGTGCTATGTGAAATTATTGTTGTACTATACATGTGACCATGCTATTAATCCTACTTGGTGTGTTCTTTTATCGTGTATTGCCGGAACTGAAACGAGACCGAGGAGTGTTACAATTGGTGAATCAGGATTAGATTAGTTGATTTTCTGACAAATCTTGTTATTGATATAATTCCAATGGTTGCTCAAATCCAATCATTTGGTATCTCTTGATCTTATTCATTCGTGTTTTTAGATCTAATTTGATTCGAGTTTCGACTCTCTATGTTTTAAAATTCGACCATAGAATATAACTCCAATTCCCAACAAAATCCGACTTGATTGTCATTTCTCAACATTTGTTGACATGTGGATGAATCTAGCCAAATTGTTACATGAGTCAACGAGTACATGTTTATAAATATATTATCAGTAGGTGTCGCAATTTATAAGGACAAGCAGAGCAGTATTTCCGAAAGTAACCTACGGATTGGGCAGCAATTGGGTTGGGCGGTGAAGAAGGCCCAAAAATGGACCCCAAATAAAATCGAATCGAATTGAATATTGTATTCGGCTTCGGCCTGTACAGGTACTCTTCAAAGTATGATATGTACATTGACCCTCGAAGTAGCATAGCAATGGCATCAATCACATCGTCCAATTACAATAGTGCTCCCAACAAAATATCAACGCCCTTTTTTATTTGGTGTAAAATATCAAGGTTTTTTATTTCACTTTTCTTTGCAAAATTTGATGTCCTCGATCAGAATTGTCGAGGTTGCTTGTCTCATAAATTTTATAAACATTTTAATTTTTTATATGTATTGATATAAAATTTGTTATATATGTAATGACGATCAAACGTTATTTTTTATAAATTTATTGTGAAACATCAATGGTTGTGTAAATCACATACTTCAACCATCTCGTCCCATAAACTTTATAACATTTTAATTTTTCATATGTATCGATATAAAATTTAATACATATGTAACGACGATCAAACGTTATTTTTTATAAATTTATTGTGAAATATCAATGATTGTGTAAATCGCGTATTTCAACCTAATATATATTGTGGGACAATCAGATGCGATTTGATATGAAAACATGACTTATAATCATGCATATATAATAATATACAATATTTATATATTGTAAAATTCATGAGATAGAGGGATTATATTATAATGAACCTAGTATCATTACTTTGAATTTTTAATAATAATTTCTTGATATGATTTGATTACGTGACATAAGATCATAAATTTGAATATACTGCAACTTACAATCATTGTGTTTGTGATGCCATGTTAGACTAATGTGTTATCCACGTTTAATATCTATGTGAGGCTTCACATGAGAGGGAGTGTTATGAAAATGATGAGTGTTCCGTTTTTTGAGAAGAGGAAGTATCGTCCCGTACATACTAGAACAACAGCTCTCTCATGCTTTGCACGTTACACCGTAGAGAAACGTTCATTTTATAAAAACAAATGTGAAACACCAAAGAAAAGAGTATCATGATCTCCAAAGGGGGAAACAATCGCCATCGAACTTGGAGTCGTGCTAACACGCCCAACGCCAAATAAATGAAAAGAAAACACAGCCCACTAAAAATCATCACACTGACTAGCGAATACCACCATTTACGTTCATAAATTCAATTGTACAGTGTCTGTGTCACCGAGCCATCCGCCAATCTGTCTTTCCCTCTCTGGTATTTACGTTATCAAAAGGGGTTACGTAAAAATCATGAAACATATGTGACAATAGGTTCCCTCATTTTATGCATAGATAGGAGGATATTGAGAGACTTTTGTTATTCTTGTGGATCCGTCTTGACACAGAATAACCAAAACCTAATTAAAGATGAGGGAACTAACTACAGCTAAGAAACTTAAACCCGTTGTATAAATTATTCATACCCATTAGATATGCCGAGGGATCTAAAGTGCAAACAATTAAAATTTTCAATATCAGAATAGATGGAAAAAATTGTTGAAGCACAGAAGAAAGAAAAAGGGGCCATAAATTGCTCATTCTCATTTCTCAATTCTCACCGTGCCTACTTGCTTCTTCAAAACTATCCACATCTCTCGTATCTTTTCTCTCTCTCTATCAAATTATCAGTCCATCGATGACACTGCATCAACACTACCTTCACACGTCCCTCAATTAGGGGGAGAAAACAGAAGCATCTCACACACAGACACACACAAACACATTGCAGAGCTCAACTCATCTCAGCACTCTGCCTCAGCTCTGCAGAGAAGCTAAATAGCTTTGCAGGCATCTCTCTTCCACTTCAATGTTCACCACCACTATCAACACTCCACCAACAAACACGCTCTGTTACTAACCTCAAAGAAGTTAACTTCCCAGCAAGCATTCAGCTCTTTGCTTGGTGCATTTTGGGTTGTCCATTTTCTCAGATCTACAGATCTTGAGAGGCTGAGAGCACTGAATGATGAGTAAACAAGAGTTTATCAAAACTCAGGTATGTGCCCACTCTTTTGATTTGGGTTTGAGATGGGTGTTTCCAAGTTGGAAACTTTCTGTGATTTGAGTGTTAATTTGTTTTCTGTGTATTTGATTTTTGGTGGGATTATGTGTTTTTCGGTGTTGGATTTTGTTGTGGTTGGATGCAGACCTGTGTGCTGAGGGTGAATATCCAGTGTGACTGTGATGGCTGTAGGAATAAAGTCAAGAAGCTCTTGCTCAAAGTTGATGGTATGCTTTGCTTACTCTTTCTTTCTCAACTTGACATTGTTTTTAGCTTGAGATTAGTGGTAAATTTTGTGTACATTTGAGTGAATTTGAAGTGGATTTAGTCTGAAATTGACCCAGTTGATCAATTTTGGCTAGTTAACAAGTTTGTGGTAGCGTATTTCAAAGAAGTAAAAATTGTGCCTCAAAGTACTTAAAGTGCAGTTCAGCGTGTGATGTACAAAGGTTTCTACTGTAGATTGGGAAACTGTTAATGGTAAAACATCCTCATCCTTTAAAAGTAGATAGGAAAACTGTGTCAATTGAGACTTAAATCTAGATTCAACTTTTACCCCAATTGAATCTACATCTATTTTTACCCCAATTGCAATGCTCTGATAAACAATAGTTGACAATCTTTTCCAAATTGAAGCTTAGAAATCATATTTGCTCTTAATTCATTGTTATCTGGGTAGTAACTGGGCATCCTGTGTTGTGCTCTACTTGAAACAGGCGTGTATACCGTGAGCATAGATGGGAAACAAGGAAAGGTGACGGTGGCCGGAAACGTCGACCCCGCGGTGCTGATTCAGAAACTGGAGAAATCAGGGAAACATGCCGAGCTATGGGGTGGAGGCAACAAGGGCAACAACCAATTCAACCTCACCACACAGTTCAAGAACTTGCAAATGGACTCGGGCAAGGGAGGCCACAACAAAGGAAACAACAACAGCAACAACAACAAGGCTCAAAAGGGAGGAGGCGGCGGCGGTGGAGGGAAGGATCATCAGCAGCAGCAACACCAGAAGGGCGGCCACGGAGGCCACGGGCAACAGATGTTCCAACAGCAGATGCAGCAGCATCATAATCAGAATCAGCAGATGAAAGGATCAAAGGATCAGAAGCCTGTCAAGTTCAACGTTCCTCAGCATGCTAATCACAACAACAACAACAACCACTTTGATGAGGATTTCGAGGACGGTGATGACTATGACGATGATGATGAATATGATGAGGAAGACGAGGATGGATATGATGACGAATTTGATGAGGAAGATGAGAATGAGTTCGATGATGTGTTTGGGCAGTCCAACCACTCTCATACCAAGAATAACATCCATGTCATCGGCAACAATGCTCAAAAGAACAAACCCAATGGCAAGGCAGGGAAAGACAAGAAATCCGGTGGCGGCAACAAGGCTAAGAAAAGCGGTGGTGGTTTCAGTCTGCCAGCCATTTTCAAGAGCATTGCTGGGAATGGAAATGCTGACAGCAAGAAAACCAATGGAGGCAAAAAGGGCAACAACGGGCACGGAAACAGCAATGGCAAGGGCGGCAACCACAACAAAGGCGGCAATGGTGGCGGCTCCGCAGCCAAACACGGTGGCAAAGGTGGTGCTGAAGCCAAGAACGGTGGCAAGAATGGTGGCGGCGGCAATAACAAAAGCGGTGGTGCCAATAATGGTCACAATAACGGCAAGAAAGGAGGTGGTGGGAGCAAAGGAGAAGGGTTCCATGAGATGAGTGCCCCTCACCACAATGGCAAGGGGAATGGGAACATGGGCCCGATGGGCAATTACCCGATGGGCCACAATAATATCCCAGCAGCAGCGGCCCATGGCCTACCAGCTGCTGGAATGATGAATGGTGTTGGGTACTATAATCAGGGGATGATGATGGGAGGAGGACCTCCTGCTGCTGCTGCCTATGGTAACCCATATGCTAACCAGCAGTACATGGCCATGATGATGAACCAGCAGAGGATGAATGGGGAAGGAATGCATCCTCAGATGATGTACGGGCGCCCGCCCGCCTACATGCTGCCGATGCCTCCGCCTCCGGTGTATGATCCCGTCACACATATCTTCAGCGATGAGAACACCGGCAGCTGTAGTATCATGTAAATCGCCCATCACGGGAGTCTGATATGCTAGATTATGGTGTACTTTCGGGTTCTGCTTTGTATGGTTTGGTTTTTCTTAGAGGTACTCTGAGTTTAGGGTTTTGGCCTTGGGTTAGTAGTTTATGTATTGGTGTTATTAGTACTTCAACTAGGGAGTTGAAGATTTCCATTCCTTTGTGTGATTAGGAAATGGATTCTTGGTTTGGTATGGGTTTGTATCATTCTATAGCTTAGTTAGTGCTACTGCGTTTGTAGATCAAACTTTTGATGATATTACTTATTCAAGCTTACGATATACATACAAGAAATCATGATACCACTTCCCATTAAAAAAGTAACATCCAATAAAAGTGGCACTCAGTTTGATAGTACTATAGATTCCATTTGGCCCATAACATGGAGAGGAAACAATCATACCACCCCAAAACAATCATTCAGGGTAAACCATGCCAATGTCACCACCTCAATCATATCATTTGTCTCCTATGGCAATATTGGATTGATGTGGTTGGATCTTCAAAAGAAGAGAGCGAAAGGCAACATACTAGAGAAGGAAAAAAGGCACCAAATCTGCATTACTATAAACTAAGCTTAATGGAACTTGTTAGGTCCAAACCACGAATATGTTTGAATAACCCACCACATTACTTTTCTCTTTCGCACTTCCCATAACCGCGCTCTTGACTTAATCCGAACTTAAAATATGAATATTTAAGATAATAAAGTACTCTTGAGTATCTTTACAGCTTCTGACCTTTAACCGTCTTATACGTCCCTTTGGCTCGAGTGCTATATCATTAGTGTAGTTAACATCGAAGGCCATGTTTAACTTGATAGAGGCAGTCCATTAAACCAGGAGGAACCAATACAGTGTGCAATGCAATAAAGAACTGAGAAATAGCATCAAAGTATGGCCTGGGCCTGGGCCTGGGCCTCAAAGGTTCATTGGGCTTGGATCGAGCATGATTATCCACATGTTTGGGCCTCCGGGTCGTGCTTCATGGATCATAAGCACAGCCCAAAAGCCTTTGTCCAACAAATGTCCATGTAACAACATATGAGCCTGGGATTCCTCTTTGCCAAGTGACACAATTCTCCATCTCAATCAAGCTACTCAACCATCACATGAATTGTGAAGTTCTGCTTCACCAGAAATTTCCAGCGATAAAGCTATTTTCCCGGAGAAGAGGGATTCCTCCCCACGTCCCTATGCGACGTGCTCATCGCGATTCCTCAGCTGGAGAAGTAACTTGTTAATCTCATTCTACTCTTTTAAACGGAACCGCTTCCCGCCAAAAGAACCAACTCGAAATGTAACACTGCCTTGTAACAAACACTTGCAATGCGGCATGACTTCTACTAGTATAAAATTCCCTCCGAGGCTCTCCTCTTCCTCATCCTCCTCTTCTCATTCACAGCAATCGTTGAAGAGAGAAGAAAAGCAATGTCCTCATTTCATCGTCGTTTCCTCCTTGTGGCCTTCCTCGCCCTACTCCCTTTCCTCGCCCTACGCACCCACGAAACTGAAACCGAGGGAGAATTTGAAAGTGAAACTGAGTTTGGTCCTGATGGATCTTACAGGTCCAGCGGCGGACTCCTTATGTCTGTCTTCAAGGATGGTGTGTCCGGTCTCCATAGGGTCACTCTTACCAAGAGAACCCCGTTGGTTGGATTGCCCCTTGTGGTCGACCTCAGCGGCCCTCTCCTGTGGGTGAACTGCGAGAAGGGATACACGTCGAGCACTTACTTTGCTCCCAAGTGCCGTTCCTCCATTTGCTCAAGGTATCAGGCTCAGTCCTGCTACTCTTGCGAGTCCGAGATCAGGCCTGGTTGTCATCAAGACACTTGTGCCCTCACCGGGTATAACCCGATCACAGGGGAGCAAGCCTCGTGCGAGCTTGGCCAAGATGTCCTCGTCCTTCAATCCATCAGGTCGATCCGAAAGGCCAGGCTGCAACAGTTCCTCTTCGGATGTGCTCCATCCACCCTCATTGGAAAGGGTTTCCCAGCATCTATTGAAGGCATTGCAGGGTTCGGCCACACTCAGATCGCCATACCCCGCCAGCTTGCCACCCACTTCGGGTTCCACCCCACATTCTCCGTGTGCCTGCCTTCCCTTGGCTCTGCAGCTGGGGCCATCTTCTTCGGAAAGAGCGCCTCTGCTCTCCATAAGTTCCACCTCCCCAGGCTCGCATACAGAACACCACTCATCCTGGGCTCCCAGGGCCAATACTTCATCGGAGTGAAATCCATCAGGGTCGTCTCCAAGAGCGTCACCTTCAAGACAAAGTCCGTCCAGGCACTCATCAGCACCGCCCATCCATACACAGTCCTCGAGAGCTCCATCTACAAGCAAGTGACAGAGCACTTCGTGAGCCAAACCACCGGCCTATCCATCGTGGAGGCAGTGGCACCATTCGGAACTTGCTTCTCGGCATTAGGAGAAGGCTTCCAGGTGCCTAGCATCGACCTCCTGTTGCACAAGGAGGAGGCCGTCTGGAGCATCCTTGGCGCAAACTCTATCGTCACGGTGCAACCAGGAGTCCAGTGCCTGGGTATCATTGACGGAGGAGTGAGTCCTGCAGCATCCATCGTCTTGGGGGCTTACCAGTTGGAGAACATCCTGCTTCAATTCGATCTCCACAGCGAAACTCTGAGCTACAGTTCTCCGCTGGTGGCTGAAGGAACATCGTGCTCTAGCTTGCACGCCGCTCTTGCTTCACCATGAAAGACGGTCTAGAAACCCTTTGTGTCTGCATAATTATCAGATAATAAGTGGTTGCCTCAGCGACCACACAGTACACAAGTATGTAACTATTATGTATAAGTGGGAAGCTGTCATAAAGGGGGATATGTAATAAACTGTAGTTGCATTTCTCATTCATTAGTAAAGTTTCTAAAGGAATTCGTATAACATCCAGCACCATTCATATTTGCTCTCCAAGTCAAAACAGTTTGTCCAATGAATCCAACCACATGGTATTCAATTTTCTGAAGTAGAACGACGCTGAATGAACAAAACACCAAAAGCATTAACTCTGGCTGAGTGCTCTTGGCAAGTGATATGTAACAACACAAATAAATTTTCCGCCACTAGAATCAACACATTCAAAGTTAAAACCCTGATGGAACCTCACTGATCACCATGAACGCTACGATCTCGTTATACTCGCCAATATCGAATGGCAAAAACTTAATCCATATCCACAAGATGAAAATTTTGCAAATAGAAACAATGGAACCATAACCTTCAACAAGGGTGAGAGAAGCACCGGAATCTGATCTAGAGCAACAACGAACATATGAATCTCTTCCGCTGCACCGCTGTCTTTGAGCTTAAGAAAGAAGAAGGGCGTGCGATCGAACTCAACATCGACCGGACGATTCGCTGACGAGATTCCTCGGGTTTCGGGGAATCAACGAGAGAGAGTTAGGAGGAGACGGGAGTGAGCGAACCGAATCGGCGATCGTCCCCGGGGTGGACGTCGATTCTATTCGCATCCGTTGTTGCTTCGGCAACTGTCCGTCGTCGATTGATGGGAACTCACGCGGGTTGATCAAATTTCAAAGGTCAATAACCCTATGTAACATAGCCAGAAAAGTAAAGGAGCAGCATCATGCACACAGAAACAAATTCAAATTAATCCTTATTTTTATATGTTTGTATTTTTGTTTTATTTTTTAAACTTTAAAAACAGTAAGATTTTAAATATTGTGGTTACACATGAAGTTGTTATTTTTCTATGAATAACATAATTCTGATAGAAAAAACGGTTAAAACAACCACTACAACCATCATTAGCAGGAGAAAATTGACATCCTATAATTATTCGAGCGTTTAACCATGGGATAAATTGATTCACTTTTTATCCAATTTATTGCACTGCAAAATTTCGGACTTGTATACGCCGAACTTCTATTCAACAATTGAGCCAAAGTCCCATATCTTTAACTTTAACAAACTAATCATGAGTTAGAGTTTCAAATCATTTTCTGAATGTCAATGGAGTAGCATTAGTACTACTACTACTGTATCCACAAAGTCACCGGATTCCATTCCACTCAACACGCTTACGCAACCCTGTCGGATCCTCTGTGTCTTTGGTCAGTAACATCCACTCCTCCGGCCACCCCCATTTCCCTCCTGCTCCTAATGGCATGGCCGTCGCCGCCTCACTCCACCACCACAACACCCTTTTGATCTGCCTCCTCATCCTCCTCTCCACTCTCTTTTTCTTTCTCATCACACCATCACCCCCTTCAACCCCCATTTCCCCTCTTCATCCACACAGATCCCTCGTCACAACATCAACGACAACCTTCCTTGGGCAAACCCCATTTCACACAATCCCGTTCCTCTCCCTCTCAGTCATCCTCTACTTCTATATTCTAGTCAAGGCCGCGCAGGATCACTTCTCCCCCATCGTCACAACCCTATGCCGGCGACTCAACCTCACCCCCTCCGTCGCCGCCGTCACCCTCCTCGCCCTCGGCAACGGAGCCCCGGACGTGTTCGCCACTGCCGCAGCAGTCCGTGTCGGCCAGATGAGAACTGGGTTCGGGGCGATACTGTCGGCGGGGGCGTTTGTGAGCGGACTGACTGTTGGGGTGGTGGGGATATGTGCGGGGCCGTATTGGGTTGAGCCCGGTGGGTTCGTCAGGGACGTTGGGTTTTATCTTGTTGGGGTTGGGATGTTGTTTGGGGTTTATTTGAGTGGGGAGATTAGGGTTTGGCAGGGGGTTGGGTTTGTTGGGTATTATTTGGTCTTTGTTGCGATCGTCTTCTGGATGGATTTTGGAAACAGAAAGGATAGTGGTGGTGGCGGGGAGAAAAGAGGTACTGTTGATGATGTGGAGGCGACAATGGTGTTGGTTGATTCGGGGAAGGGAGATGGGGTTGTTGTGGATTCGTTGGATGGGAGGAAGTCGAGGTCGGGATGCTGTGGAGCTATTCGGAAGGTATTGTCTATTGTTGTTCGATCGGTTATGTTAACACGAAGTATTGATTGTTGTGAGTCGCCAATTACAAGCGCAGAATTTATGACTTGAGAGATTGGTTTTGAGTGTCAACGGATTGATGCTAATAAGTAGTAATAAGACGCTGAGATATCTTTCTGTTGTCAGCATTGCGGAAAGTAGAGAAATGGTGCTGAAAATTTGGTTTGTCTGAGGTATATATAGATATGGGCATGCCTCTTCTGCTTGAGATATCAGGATCAATGTTTACATTAATTGCTGGTGATGCAGCTGTTAGATTGAATTGTGGCAAAATGTTTATTGTTATGATCGACCGGTTATTCTTCATCGCAGATCTCCATGGCATGGGAGCTTCCAGTGTCTACTCTTCTGAAGCTGACGATTCCTGCGACTGCTCCGTCCAAATGGAGCAGGTTTTATCAGTCTGCCAACATTGTTCTTTGCCCGTTAGCTCTATTATACGCTTGCAGGTCCTTCGTCTCCATGAGTCACCCTGTTCTGTTTCTCATTCCGAACTTCTCCTTCCCTCTGTGGTCGGTAGTGCTTCTCTCGAGCTCATCACTCGGCATTCTTCATTACATTGTAGAAAAACAGCCACCTAAAACCGAGCAAGTCCCTGTCGTGCTTGTTGCATTCGTTATGAGTGTTTTTTGGATATCCACTGTGGCT
>JAOVYX010018749.1:0-19625 GCA_035668315.1 Drosera spatulata
TGGCCATTGATGGCTTTGTAAATACAAACAATTGATGTATTTCGGTTTTTTAGGATTATGTAAATTATTGATGAGATATTTGAGTCCGATATACGGTATATGTATTAATTCAGGTTTAAACTTCATCCTCGATGCAAGAAGAGTGGTGTGGTTAATCTTCGTTTTGCCGATGATCTAATGCTTTTTAGTAAAGCTGAAGAAAAATTAGTACAGGTCCTACACCATGTTTTGAAGAAGTTCGGAGAAGCCTCAAGGTTGTTTGCTAATTCAGGAAAAAGCCTATCAAACAAATGTTGCAAACGATGAGAGGAAGTTTCCCTTTTAAATACCTGGGTATTCCTTTGGGATCTCATAGATTGAGTATATCTTAATATTAGCCACTTATTGATAAAATGCTAAGCAGAATCAAATCTTAGACGGCTCGAATGTTGCCTTATGCAGGTAGAATCCAATTGATCACAGCTATTCTCTCATCAATCTAGGTGTATTAATGGGTTCAAATTTTCCTTATTCCTAGGGTGGTAATGGAAGAAGTGGAAGGAATTTGTAGAGCCCTTCTTTGGACAAACATAGCCCTTAATAGACATAAAGCTTTGGTTTCATGGTGCGAAGTATGCAAACCTCTTAGTAATAGAGGATTGGGTCTAAAGAATTTGAAATCGTGGAATGTTGCTTTGCATTTCAAATGGATATGGGCCATTCAACAAGATAAGCAGTGATTGCGGATAAAGTGGATCAATGATTTCTACTTCAAGGGCACCAAAAAATGGGATATTGCACCTGCTGCTGTCAACTCCTATACTTGGAAGAATCTACACAGGGTGAGGGATGAGATGTCTAGGGCCTTGAGCATTCCTGATATGGTTGACAATGGATACAATGTGACTGAAGGATATAAAGCACTGATAGGATCTGGTTTGAAGGAAGTATGGTGGAAATTTGTATGAGATGTTACTATCAAACCAATACACTCCATAATTACTTGGCTTGTTCATAGTAACAAGTTGAGGTTTAAGAGTTGGCTGGTGAGAATTGCCTCCATTTATGACGATTATTGTGAGTTGTGTAGAAATGGTGAGGAAACTAGAGACCATGTCTTCTTTTGCTGTGACTTCTTGCAGGTAGTTGGAAAGGGAGTCCTTGATGCTCCACCTAAAAAGCAAAACTGGAGCATGGCGAGACTGGATGGTATGGTTCTCAAGGGTGACAAAAGGAAGGCCTCAAATGGCTAAGAAGACAAAATGTATATACAAAATTTGGAGAGAAAGAAATCAAAGTATTTTTGAGAAAAGAGCAGCGCACCCTGAGTTGGTATATTACGAAGAGTTTTGAAGGGATGTAGTACATGAAGATGTATTGATTTTATCATGACCTATTCTAGTTTGTTACATGCATGTAATCTCAGGTCGTGATATATATAGTGATTATCCATATGTCCTGCTAGACTGTTGTAACTTGGTTAAGGCAGTAGCTAAGTGTCAAGGTCTTGTTTTCTACGACGGGCACGGCCCATGTAGGCTTAGATCTCGACATATCCCCTGTCCTACACCAGAATTAGTAGAGGGCGAGTTTGGATTATACTATTATGATGGAGTTTTTTTTTTTTTTTTTTTTTGGTATTTATTTCTCCATTATGGGCAATAAAAGAAATTTATCGTTGTTCAACAAAAAAAAAAAAAAGATATGGAAGGTTTATTTGGCACATGAAAACTATGTATACATTTACGAAAATTAATTTAAATACGTATAAATTCGAGTCTTAGACAAACCTACTATTGAGCTGTCTCATGAACTTTAAATGATCCATCTCATGAGCCAAACGATACTCAAGTTAAATGTGACAAGTTATGGTATTTGTAAAGATATTTAAGACTCCGTGAGTTTTACCTTCCCCATTTGGCCAATGTTTCTCTAAAATCATTTATTATAGTTTGTTGATTGATTTAAAATTAGTCAACACCCGATGAAAGATTCTTATTAAAGGTAATACAAGATTGATCTTCGTATTGAAAATGAACACTTAATATTAAATCGATTGTGATTGAGCTATTTTGTGATTATTTGGTTGTCCGGATTGACTTTGGCAGGCATTTAAATGGGATGACGATAAACAAAGCCCACACTTTTTTAAGAAATTGCTATTTCGAAAAGCGAAATTACTATATGAAAACATGTAATAAACCGCCACAGCTTGTGGCACTTTACTTTTTATAAAATATAAATAGTAAAACGTTACGAGTTGTGGGTTTTACTCATGGTTTTTACGTGGCCCATGTTGTCCCGTGTTCTCCATTTCTCTCCTCCGTCTTTTGATCCACTACGACGAAAAATATGATCCACCACGAAATTCTTGGACCATATACAAATTCAATCCATAAAAATTCATGAATCGTTGTGTTTTAGATAATTTATATTTTTATATTGTTTATCATGTTATTTTTGTGCGAATTGGATTTGATTTAATTGAATCCGTATAGTTGCTGAAATCAAGAACTAATTGATGTCAATTGTGTGGTTATTGATGTGTTAGGTTGTTATATCTGTCGATATAAATACACTTAAAACTTTTGATAAGAATTTTGTTTAAAATTTAATTTTGTCTATTCAAATTCTAAATAAATCATTTTACTAATTTCATAAAAAATGTCTTCTTCTCGATTACTCAAACCCAAATCATAAAATTTTATGTCACTATCCAAATATGGTTGAAGTTCATACTGACGACATAGAATTTTATAATTTTGAGTATATTTTTTGGAACTATTATCTATTGCAATAGTGTTTGGGAAAAAATTACTCAATTTATTTTTTGTTGTAAAGCATCAGATATAAAATCGATTTAGACTGTAAAATGTCACAGCTAGTGACTCTTTACTCATTATCGTGTAAAGCTATTATTGGTTATAAAGCGTCATCAGTAGAGACGATTTATAATGTAAAACGTCACTGATTGTGACGCTTTACTCATAATCATATAAAACGTCATTACTCGTGACGTTTTACTTCTTATTTTTATTTAATAATTTCGTTTTTCCAAAAAATATTTTTTTTTTTAGGTATTTCCTCCTATTTGACTGAAATTCAAAAAGAAAAAAAAAGGAAAAAAAATATACCTGCTTCCTTTCTGCATTCCCACTGACAACTGCAAGTTCTGCAGCCAATGAAAACCCTAGCTACCAGCTCTTCTTCTTCCCTTGTCAATTCCGCCCCCTACACTACCCAACCCCAGCTACTTCTAGCGAACATTATGATCAACTCATCAGATCCAATCCGATCAAAATCAATCCCTGGTTAATTAGGGTTCATTTCTCCCCTTCTCTTATTGGTCATATCCTCATAAGATCCAGCTGGCTAGTTTCATTACCCTTTCTTTCAATTGAAGGAAGAGAGTAAATCTTGTACCTGCTAGGAGCCCAGGATCGCGATATCTTTAACTGTCAACTTTCTCTTCAGATCCTTCTTCCACTCTATAAATTAAGTCTCTCGTTTTGCCTCTTTTGGGATATAAAAATCTCCATGTCATAGTTCAAACTATGACGTTAATTTACAGGATCTGCGGTTTCTCCATTGAATATAATCAAGCTTATTCTATTCGGGTCCTCCTTGATATGCCTGTGTCTCCATGTCCTCTATAAAATCATGTGTTTCCATGTCCTCTACTTTTTTCTTTTTTGTCTAACCATTTTTTTTTTCCAATTATTTCTATTTCTTTTTTAGGGTTAGGGTTTTGTTGATTTGGTTCCATGGCGAGACATTACCTCCCTCGTGTCTTTCTCCTTGAGCTCTCCTGAAAACTAATCCCACGAAACAGCTTGAGGGTGGGGGAGTATTAGGCAACTGATCTGAGAGCTCGAGTGATGGAAAACAGCCGTTGTTTGCAGCTGCAGCATCATCACGATTCACATACCTCTCAAGTCATCCCTTATTTTTGCATCCATGGCTGACCATATGAGAATCCTGATGATGCTGCGTCAGCAATAAATGGCTTCCTGTTATGTTCTTATTTTCACTCCTAAAAGTTCTATGTCTAGAAGACAGTCAAAAGGTACATGCTCCCCGGAGTTTAATGTCTGCGCTTGAATGGATCTATCGTGTTTGAGCTATTTTTGTTTGAAATCCTCTCATGTTGTGTGATTTCATAATTAGAGCTATGTCAACTTTCAATTACATTAAATAATTAAAATTTAATATCGTTGTACGTTTTGCCTTATTTCAATGTCCGTTTCAATGAGAACATGCATCTTTAAAGTAGAATACATATCAGAGGTTGCTTTATCTTATTTCAATGTCCGTTTCAAACGATGACAAATACACGTGATGAGAACATGCATCTTTTAAAATAAAATACTTATTGATAAGCTGGAAAACCCAATGGTCTTACTATTCGTGATATTCTTTTTAGTGTACGAATGCATGTTGTCTGTTTGATTTGTTATCCAGCTGCCTTTGATGTGCATTTCCCAATGCTTAAAAATATTTTTACTTCATACATAGGTTGTCGTTCATTTCGTTCTCCCCAATTTCGACCAGTACTAGGTAATTGAAGTAAGTGAACATTGTTCCATGCTTCGGTCTCCAAACACTTTTTAAACTACTTAATCGATTTTTACTGCAGTATTCCAATTTAAATAATAAAAAATAATTAAACCCCACTTGCGCATGGGGGAGTCCGGATCTGATCAGAGACCTGCTCTGAGCACTGAAAGATCCTTGAGTCCACTGCCTGCACTGCAGCTTCACAGGCCTGCTTTTAATTTGGTGGTCAATTTGAAGTTTCCTCTCTTTTAAGGGTCCTGTTGGGTCTCTATTGTCTAGGCTGAACCTCATAAACCTGAACACTAGCTTCTTCCATGGTTTCTTGTGCTATAATTGCTTGCAATTACCTTTGGTCTCTTTTTTGTGCAGATGAGATCAGGTGACATTTGACATGATCCCGAAAAGGGTACTCGATATCTATTGACGATCATGGTGATTTGTTCTTTTAGGAGTTTGCTGGCTCTGGTCAATTCGTGTAATGATATGCTACCGGCAGCATGATATCATATACGGGTTATAGGACAAGATCAACGGATCATATGCAATTTTTTTTTTTTCCTGCTGTTCTAACTTTTTTTTAATCAATGTTTAATCTAAAAAATTTATATTTTTTTTATATCAAAATATAAATATCGATTTGATCCGTTATGTGGATTTATATTTGTATTGAATTTGTGTAAAATTTGAGGAAAAAATAATTTTTTTTATAGTCGTGGGGTTTACTGTAACAGTTGTGAATGGAGATAATGGATGTACTAGTATTGTTAAATATGATATATTGTATATATTTTGGGACGATCTAAATAGACGAGTGTTGCATATATTATGAAATGAAAAAAGTATCAATAATATTTTGATAAAGCACACCCACTACATCCTCTCATTATAATTGACTATCTCTAAAAAAATTCTATCTTTATCAAATTATACAAATATTTAACACACATATAAATTTTATATCGGATCAAACGATTACAAATATTATATAACGTAGAGAGTATCATACTCTCTCCGTCACACCAAAGATGAATGTACATCAAGGTTTAGATTACAATAGCATTGTGTAGAAGATTTTCGGCGAGCAACCTACTGTTCTGACTAAAGAACGTGGACCCGCCTTTGTGATTCTGTACATTTGTACATCGTCTATTGTTTAGTCCCCTAGATCTATGTACATTATCATTTCGATCCATGATAAGTCACCCAAATGAATCCTTCTAAGGTGTTGCACGAAGATTGTTCTATACCTTGGTACAATGTCAGGACGAGCTATGTAATAAATCCGCAGAATCGCTTTTCTGGCAAAGGAATTCCTTGAACCAAAGTGCCGAATATTTCTTGTATCTTGTCAATCCATTGTTGAAGTCAATGAAGACAAGACCAAACCGATAGATATATCCGTCGTACCATTCAAAATCATCAAATAGTGACCACACAAGGTAACCCTTCACGTTGACACCTTCACTGCCAATGTCAAACACATACTAGGAATTTAGTTTACCTAGCAAAGCGTATTTTTGAGTACACGAAATTCAATCAGTACTAAGAATACTAAAACATTATAAAAACATTTCAAAATCCTCCAAACATTCTAGTCATGCCACTCACGAGTATGTTTATGACGAGACATCATTGTGAACCCATCTTCATCGATCGCGAAAACAATCCAAGACTACTCCAAAATCATTCAAGACGGCCTTTGAGAGGTTTTTTATTTTTATTTTTTTGTTAGGATTTGACCCAAACGTATGGTGAGTTGCAGAGGCGAACACGTTGAATTCTTTGGTCTGATTATTGATTTCGTTTTAATGATTTCATCCGCTTAATTAAGGATTGTCACGAGAAGTTGATTCAGTGGTAAATCTCTCCCTTTTAAACCGCGAGATCAGGAATTTTCATTTTTTATCAAGTAAAATAAAAGTGATTTAAAAACAACGTAACGAAAGCCTCTAGGCCACACGCTACTATATAGGTTAGTTCTTGCTTCATTGATATGCAGATGGTAGGAATAAATAGTCAAATGACAGCACGGGTTTTACACCCGATGACATCAAAAAAATAGTCTTTTTTGCAAAAATTTATGTGAAATGTGGGTATGTTCTTTTCCTTTATAGTATGAATAATACTTTTTTTCTCTCAATTTAATTATAATATTTTGTTTATTGGGATGTCCCAATATATTTGCAACCTTTCCCTTTTTAATAAATTTTTAATCAAATCATTCTCAGTAAATCTTAATATCTCCAAGAATAAACTCTCATGTCGTGTCAAACGGTTGTAATTAAATTGGGATAAAAGGAGTAGTAAGAACTCACTTGATGGCTTTAAGAAGGTAAGCTAAATGAAGCTCATGATATCTGACTCTCAAATAATCCTTGAGCTCAACTGCCATCGGCTTCTTGTTGCTGTCACCAACCCCTTATAACATGGAAATTACTACGATTAGCTAATAAGATCTCCCTGGATATTTACATATCACATAAAACATGGAATATATATATATATATATCAAGGAACTCGGCATACCATTCTCTGTAATGATAATGGCTGGATCGTCGTATTTTAACTTCAGATGTCGCACTAGGTACTGAATTCCCTTTGGGTATATGTAAATCCAATCAACTTCAGTCTGTAGTTTCATTTCAAAGATCAAGATTAGTCAATGTTGAGCCAAACATTAAAAGCGAATACGAGAATAAACTTTCATGTCACCTGGGAATGATCAGGAGCGATTTTGATGTATCCATTATATAAAAATCTTAAAGACATACATAAGCTTAGAGTAACAATTAGTACCGGCTCTCCGATGGGTACTCCATGCTTCACCTCTGTGGCAACATATGAAAAAAGTTTGCCAAGATTTTGCAGGTAAGAGCAAGATGAAAGAGAGCTATTAATGTTAACTGTTGCCAAAAAGTAGAGTAATTTTACATACGTGTAAGTCGAACATGACTGTCAGTGGTGGAGCTCAGGTCGGTGGTCGAGGAGGATTGCTCATCGATGGTGTAGTAAGTTGTGTAGTAGTTCAATCCCACAAAATCATACGATTTTTTCAGCTTTGAGGATTCTTCCTTTGTGAATTTAGGCAATCTGCTTCCCACAACCGATCTCATGATCTCTGGATAATCACCAAAGGTGATTGGATTGAGAATCCTACAAGAATATATATATGCATTCGGCTTTGATTATCGTAGGTTTTTAGCGAAATGAGTTTTGAATATCCTAGAGAGTATTGACATTTAAATTTTCACAGTGATTTTCCGTCTTATCGCATCCAATATTTGGCGCATTATTGCATTTGTAAAAGGTTAATTGGCACAGGTAACAGATGCCATTTCGAGCTAGAAGTGAAAATGATACGAAGGTAATAATAGAAATAATAGCAGGGCATGCTTACCATCCAACAATGAAATCAAAAGCCCTAGAAGCAGCCTGCTGATTCGCGGTCGATTTGTTATAAGGCACATACCAGTTGCTTGCTAGTGTGATTCCAATGACTCCTTTTTGAGATGCTTGGTATCTCTGCTTGTATAAGTGGTAGGCGGAAGCATGAGATAGAATCAAGTTATGAGCAGCTTGATAAGGCTCAATCGCAGAGTTCCCAGAAGTGCAGTTGCCGATATAGTCAGAGCATCGGCCTGGTGCGTCCTTTCCATATCCATATCCATACTGGCTGAAGTAGTTTGGCTCATTCAACGTCAGCCAATACTTCACTCTGTCGCCAAATTCTTTGAAGCACAAATCGACATAGTTCAGGTAATCCTCCCTGTAAATAGGACGGTGTCAAAATCTTTGACCGCCCACAGGACATTGCACAAGTTTGTGAAAGTGCTGGTTCACCCTTCTATGACAGGATTTTTATTAGTATATGTTGCATATAGCAATGATCTCTTATGATTTATATATTTGCCTTAAACTATGTTAGATGATTTGGTTACTTACAATACTTTAGAGCTTAAAAATCCACCATACTCTGCCTCAAGTGCTTCTGGTACGTCCCAGTGAAATAATGTTACAAAGGGTTGAATGCCTGTTCGAAAAAACAAATCTCAGAAACTTATTTAAGTATACAGCATGTTGAATTGCGAAAACTCAGGTGCAAATCAGGAGATTGATATATTTACCATAGGCCAGTAGCTCATTGATAAGGTTGTTGTAAAAATCTATCCCGCTCTTGTTTATTCCACCAGATATCGTTCCTTCTAAAATGTATGCATCAGTTTGTCAAATACAATCAAGTAACCAGAATGTAAATAAGTTGCTATTACGACAAATCAAACTTTACGGTATATGTCTTACTAGGTAATATCCGTGCCCACGAGATGGAGAATCTGAAGCTATCAAGACCTATCTCCTTTATCAACTTCACATCATCCTGCAAACATTTACAACGTTGGCATTAATAGAACGCTTAGACTTCAACTACAGATTTAAAAAATCGGCGCATTTTTGTAGTATCTTGTCTCTTATGGATACTAAGAAGAACAATGATCAAACCTTGTAGCGGTGGTAAAAATCAGTGGCTATATCTCCGTTGCTGTGGTCGGCTATCTTTTCTACAACAGGCATAGTGAAAAAATATGAATGATCAAAGTACTTTGCTTCTAATTAACTGTCTAATTCGATATAGCTTGTCCAACTTGCTTAGGGTATTTTAATTTCCACCACCCAGTAGTGATACTGTCACTTTCTCTAGTTCATAGACATAACTACAAGAATGTGAAGTTTATGAAATGTGTGGCGGGTAACCTCTCTTACTTAATGCTAACTAATCAAGGTCAAGGGTTGAATACGACAAAAAAGATCAACGACAACGACCTGGGTAATCCTTGGTGAAAACGTCCCATATGCTAGGTCCTTTGCCATCTTCGCTTGCAGCTCCTTCATACTGTGACATAAATAATCAGAGGTAAGTTTGTCAATGATCTTCAAAAAACCTTTCTGTTTAGAAAGCATTTGTCAATGATGTTCACGAAATCATAATAAAAGATCAGTAAGTGAGCGGCTTGCTGGCGCTGCTCAATGACACCACTTCAAGCAGTGTCCTCAAAAACAAAGAGGGCCTTGATGATCCTTTCAAATTTTTAGTGTATTAAACAGATGTCAAATATCTGATCACATGATTAACAATAAAAGATTGATCGTTATTGAATCAATCCTTCTTAACTGAATTAAATTTAGCATTTGTCCTTATAAATTTTATCATTGAATCAATCCTGCTTTAGTACTTATGTTTTCAACTATAAAGACCGAATCTAGTGCCGTGCGACTTTGTTTTTTTGGCAGAGAACCAAAAAGGAGCAGACAATTCTAAAACTAGTTTTCTGGGATGCAAAAAACTTCCTACACACAGGAGAAAACATACCAACTTCATTGATAGACATACTGAAAATAGTCACTGTTGTATGTTTAAATTCTGACATACTGTTTAGATATGATACCTGATATGCAGATGACGCGGCGCCAAAGAGGAAGCCCTTAGGAAAACTTTCCCGACTCAATGAAGAATCAGGCAACGGAGGGGCTGCTAGACGATCAACCACGAATATGAAGATAAGAAAGCCCTTTACAATGTTATTGCTCCCCATGTATGTTCTCGCTCTGCGTCGTTACAGCATAGATTAAAGCATTCTTCTACTAGTTAAGCATGTGCCAACGGCAGTAATGTGTGCGATATATATAGGAGAGCATAGATAGCGAGTAGCAAGTGAATACGATGAATGACTTCCAACTTCTTTGGGATAGAACTTCGAGGGACTACATCAAAATCACATAGGCCGGTCATTGATAGTAGCTAATCAATCAAAGCATTTAATTATGTTCAGTTTTTAGGACCAAACAGCGTCTTCGCACGATTGGGATCTTCTTGCTAAAGATTCATTCGTGCACGGTACATCTTTCTTTGCGAGATTCCTAATGTAATTACTCCGATAATGACTTGATGGACCAAACATTATTGGGAATATAACATTGACTTCACTATACATGTGACAGTAGTCCATGAAGCCATCTTTACACCGATGATGACTTGATAAACTGAGAGAAACTCATAAGCTCAAGACTCGTGAAGGTCTCACCTAATGCATTTTTCAGAAATTGTATGTTTCTCAAGTCATTTTTCATTATAATTGACGGAAAAAAAAAAAGTTGGTAAAGCTTTATGCTTTGATTCCAATGGTGACACTCAGATGAAATAGTTGCATTCATCGCAATATTGCCTTAAAACACTTAAGAATTCCCATCTTATACCCTACAAATATTTCATCATAACTAGGGAGTTTTAGATCTGCTTTACATGACTTTTTTTTTTTTTTTTTTACAACTGCTTTACATGACTTGAATAATTAGTAATCTAGCCAAAACATATAAAAAAATATAAAGGGATAGAAATTGCAAATCAAATAAAATGTACTTTAAAATCTAATATTTTTTTTAGATGTCCCCCAATAATTACAACACTTTTAAAATTTTTATATAAAAAATATAAAATCAATCAAACTCAGATACGGTATAACCCACTATCACAACTGGTATAATAAACCCCACTATCATCAAAAAAATTCAACACACGCATAATCTCGTATCGGTCTTGTTACATTTGTTATGGGACAAAGGGAGTACATCATAATTGATCATATATTTCGTCCTTCTTAAATCCTGTCAGTCGATGGGAATATCCGGATTATTGTTGTTATTATTGTTGATAATAATTGATCATACAAATTATACATTGCAATAGTTTTAGTAGACCTATAAAGACCAGATGAGATCAATCAGCAAGTACAAATACCTTTCCTCAAATTGCTTTGTTCCCAACCAATCACCTTCATCCAAGAAAATTCGACCGTTACCCTCACACACAACAAACCCAATTTTCTGACCGTTGCAAATTCAAATTTCCTCTTCATCTTCTTCCTACTCCAAACCCTACTTTTCTTCTCTCCTCACCACACCTCGATCAATCAACCTCCCCTAATCTAATCCCGCCTTGCCGCCGCCATCACCGTTATCCCCGAAACCTCCAACAAAATGGAGTCACAGTCACCGGACCCTCAACAACCCAAACGAAGCCTGAATCTGCCACCATTCATGTCCCAAACATCCCTCAAGCTCGACACCCCACCACCACCCTCCTCCTCCTCCTCCTCCTTACTCTGGATCGCGAACCGCTCCTCTCCTCGATCTCTCTCCAACCTGTCCGCTTCCTCCCCCTCCTCGCCCTCTTCAAAGACCAAGTCCTCGTGCAGCGATCGTTTTATACCGTGCAGATCTAGCTCAAGGCTGCACGCGTTCGGGATCGTCGAGAAGGAGGGGGGAAACGAGGCGTATTTGAGGTTATTGAGGCAGGAATTGTTTGGGCCTGAGTTTGGCGATTCTGATACTTGTTTGTCTTCTCCTGCAGGTGGTGCTGGGAAGGGGTCGTCGCCGGGGAGTTTGAATCGGAATATGTTGCGGTTCAAGGTGGAGCGTTCAGGTTCGGAGAGGTCGCCATTAGGGGAGTCGTCGGGGTTGGGGCGTGGTGGTGGTGGTGAGGGTGGAGGGTCCACTCCGCCTGCGAAGCCGCCGAGGAAGGTGCCCAAGACTCCGCACAAGGTATTGAAGTATTAATGTTAGTGCAATTGTATATGTGAAATCTTTGTTTATCTCATTTATGTACAGCAACAACCAAAATAATCTCGTCACGGACAGTATGGGGTATATCTTATTTATGTGATACATATATTTGGACTATGTCTTCGTCGCGATCAGAGCGAGTAACCTTGAACAGTGCCATGAACAGTGCTTCGACGACGAACTGTGAGGACCTGCCTGTCCATCAATCTTGGACTGCCCAAATGCTTGCAGTCTTTTAAGTTAAAAATTGGTTCTGTGATATGTCAAATATAAGATGAAAATTATTTGCTGAAAGCATCTATTCGAGTGTTCGATGAACTGGAAGCTGACCATAGCCGGAACTCATTGCTTACCACAGCAAAGAACTCGAGGCTTCCAATAGCTGAAACTTATTGCATACCATTGAGACACAATTTTTGTGCTGAGATCAGTACAATTTACTTGGCATATTGCGGGAGATGATCATCACCTAAAAAAATTAAGATAAAACTCATTTTGCAGGTGTTGGATGCGCCAGCGCTGCAGGATGACTTCTATTTGAACCTAGTTGATTGGTCATCTCAAAACATACTAGCAGTTGGACTTGGCACCTGTGTCTACTTGTGGAGTGCATCGAATAGCAACGTAAGTGCATTTTATATCCTTAGCGGTATATACTTGCCGACAAGATAAAAGCTTACAGACATGATGAAGTATCATGAACATGCTGATATGCTGATTTCAGGTGACTAAGTTATGTGACTTGGGCCCAAATGATAGCGTTTGCGGTGTCCAGTGGACAAGAGAAGGCTCATATGTAGCAATCGGAACAAATCTCGGTCAAGTTCAAGTAAGTTGACTTGGCTGTATTCTCCCGAGATACTATGTTATCATTTGTGATTTCTTAGTCATGGTAGCAGAAACAAATTCGTTGGTTTTAGGTGTGGGATGGAACTCAATGTAAAAAGATAAGAACCATGGGCGGACATCAAACAAGAACTGGAGTCCTGGCATGGAATTCCCGTGTCCTATCATCCGGAAGCAGAGACCGAGCTATTCTGCAACATGATCTTCGTGTTCCAGATGATTATGTCAGCAAGCTTGTTGGACATAAATCTGAGGTGGAGAATCAAGAACCCAACGTTTTTTCTATCCACATGTATAATCACGGTTAGTTACAGCTGGATCAAAGTTCTTAAGGTTTATATGGAAATGTCTCAGGTATGCGGGCTAAAATGGTCACATGATGATCGAGAACTTGCATCAGGAGGAAATGATAATCAGGTATAGGATACATCATACACACCAACATCTTTCCTCATGAAAATATCAAATTAGTCAGCTATGCTTATTCATTTTTGCAATGGATTCAGCTCCTGGTATGGAACCTGCACTCTCAGCAACCACTTCATAAGCTGAGGGAACATACAGCCGCAGTCAAGGCCATAGCTTGGTCACCGCACCAAAGCAGCCTGCTTGCTTCCGGTGGTGGGACTGCAGATAGGTGCATTCGCTTTTGGAGTACTACCAATGGTAGCCAATTGAACAGCATCGACACCGGGAGTCAGGTCTAAACTGCTGTATTTTAACATTCTTCCATAGTCTAGTACATTTTATTCTTGATCTCTTAGAACTAAGAGTCCTTTGGCATTTGTTTTGAATTCGCAGGTATGCAATCTTGCATGGAGCAAAAATGTGAATGAGATAGTCAGCACTCATGGATATTCTCAGAACCAGGTCATGGTTTGGAAATACCCATCATTAACAAAGGTACCGGACTTCAACCAATCCACAGTGTTTCTTCATCATATTGAGACTTATGTCCGATCGCTGTCTTCATCATACCTAGTCAGCTTACATGGAATCAACTATCACAGGTTGCTACTTTAACTGGCCACAGTTTACGAGTGCTTTATCTTGCCATGTCGCCTGATGGACAGGTAGCTTGTTGCACATTCAAATCCTTTGGATGGAGACTTATGATGGAACAGATTCAAACCATTCGTAATACCACCACAATGTTGAATTTGGCCTTGCCTTGCTTTGGATTTTGCTTCCTTGGGTTTATATATGCCGAACTTGTTTATGGTGCAGACAATAGTAACTGGAGCAGGGGATGAGACACTCAGATTCTGGAATATCTTCCCTTCCATGAAAACACCTGTAAGTATAAATGCTACAGCTCTGCTGACTGAAAAATATTTTCTCTGGTTGTGGTATTATAAGTTGTCGACATATTGTTCTCCCCTTCCAATGGTATTATAAGTTGTCAACATATTGTTCACCCCTTCCAATTTCTCAGGCACAAGTGAAGGACACAGGTCTCTGGTCCATGCCGCGAGCATACATCCGATGATTTAGTCGTGATATACATGTGTGTGACACGATGATAGCTATGGTCCATTGCATTGAGCAAGATGCCTTGAATGATTACTTTTCAGTTCGATCCTGCACAGTAAGTCATTTCCACTACTTGGTTTCTTAACATGTGTGTATGTTATTAGCATCAGTACTTGGAAGTTGAAAATGTTTCTTGTGCTTGTCGATGAGTCGTCCGTCATCAGGGATAATGTGCAACCCTATGTGTATAGGCACTAGGTATATGCATCATAGCAGATTATGTTGTAAGCTGTAGATCCATTAGGACATCGTATCAATTCTTGTATGATTGAACTTTATTCGGGGTTCCTTCGGTTCTTGTGTAGGCCGTATTCAACTTCAAATCAAAGATACAATCTGATATTCAGCTAATTAGACATTCAAGCTGCAAAAGTCATGGTCAATTGCAACCTGAATTAAAGCTACTAATCAAAAACATGACTGACTCCCTTGAACCCCAAGGATCACAGCTTGTCTCAACAAGAAATCATGTAGAATTGTTTAAAAATGTTCCCGATACAGCTACGGTAACCAATGGAAACAAAGAACGGAATGGTATAAGAATCGACAAACATAAAATAAAAACATGATACTAGAAAAGATACTCGCATGATGAACTGATAATTCAGATTAGAATTATTATAAGTAACATATACTTTCCGATTGACTAAGTCACATAATAAAAAGGTGAATTCGCTACGGTACTTAATCCATGTTTTCCTAACATAGTGACACCCCTAGAATGCATACTCCGTTAAGCTGAATCAACTTGAGGCATCTCCTTATGATAACATATAATTAGAAACGCTACATATTAACTGGAAAGTTAAGCTACTTCAGCACGTCAGTTGCGCCCCTGCAATCCTGCACAATTGAACAGAAGTTCATATCAGAATTCAAGCTTGGTGTGCGAAAAATATAGGAATAAGTACTATCATCATCTAGAACTTGAAGTCTCATTGGGTACTGTCAAGTGATAGATGAACTTGAAGTCTCATTGGGTACTGTCAAGTGATAGATGAACTTGAAGTCTCATTGGGTACTGTCAAGTGACATGTCACCGGGATCGTAAGAACCCCTTCAGATCCGCGTTCCGAAACTTGCATTCCAGTTCGCGATTCACTAGCACACTAGATCCCACGGGAACGCAATCCAGAACGAGGTCAGGTGGGATCCGAAGAATAGAGGCTTACTCCCCAACAAATTGATGGGGAAAAAAAATCAAGAATTCAAGCACGTTTTCATGCCAAGTTTTAAAAAAAATTGTTCCGTCTTCATGGATGTTGAGGATGAGACTGAGAAATCAACCACAAGGCGCATACATGTCTAGGGTTTTCTCCAGAGTGTGTTTAATAATAATTAATGGTTAACCTACTTCTAACTTGAGAAAATCAAAGGGTTATAATCTACTTCTTGCTTTACAGACAATATTCTTATATTTGAAGCAAACTAGAAAAGCTATTAAAACCATATGGTTTGATAATATATTTTTGAACATATTTTGAATTATCATTCCGCGTTCCGGAGTAGCATACCACGTTCCAAAATAACATACCGAAGAGGTATACCCCCTCATTCCCGACCTAAGCTAAGTTGAGAACCGTGTACCCGAACTCGTTCCGCGAAGCGACGCATACCGTGCTCCAGGTAACATAAGTCTCACACGATAGGGGAGACGGTATTTTGTATAGGAGTAAGTCTCATATATTCTATTTGAATAGGGGAGACTGTCGAAGCGATATCAAATCTTTTTTGTCTCTTTTCTTATTCTTCAGAAACCTTACTCTATTCTAACATGTGAGCACTGTCAATATAATGTACAGTCTATTTGAAGAACCGTTCCTCGTTTTTTCCTCAATTAGGAAAACCCTTATCCACACATTCAATGCATGTCTCATCTCCAAGAACCTATCAATCGGCATGGCTATAATGCTTGCACCATATATTCGACACCACAAAATGACAGTCTACTGTCTTCCATAAACCTTCGGTAAATAAAGTATCCTGATCCAGCTCCAACAATATCCTTGACTTCAAGGAGACAAACTCAACTAAACTCGAGAATACGACAAGTTAATTGGCATAGTATATGTTTTCAATTATGAGCCTAGCAACATCATTTAGCTATTTCTAGGAAACTCTAATCCTGACCAAACTCACACCAAGACTAATTGCTGCAGTACTGTCCACATCTCAATGAGAAGAAAAACACAAGACAGAAAAGGCTAGAATACCAAACCTTTAGTCCATCCCCCTTTGTCTTTTGATCTTCCATTTGTTCAATAAGAATGAAACTCCCTCCTGTAGTGTAGCCTTCCTTCTTTCCTCATTGTTCCACAGCTCCGTAATTATGTAGCGTCCACTGGGGTTGTATTCGTTGATCTCAATCAAAGCATTGGTGACGGCCTTGTACACTTCATCGCCCCAATCTTTCTTCAGATTTTTTAGCTTTTCGTCCTCCACATCAAGTATTTCCTGGACAAGAAAATATTAATTCAACGCACGCCTCAGTATGGTCAAATTAGGTTTAGAGAAAGCTAGGTAAGCATTAAGCCAGTGGCATAAGGACAAATAAACTGAAGATTGAAGATGGCTGCTTCCAGGTGTCGGCTACAGGCTACATGCAAGATACAACCGCATAAATTAGTTGAGAAGATCTCAAGGCACAATGATATTATTAACAAGATCTCAAGGCACAATGATATTAGTAAAAAATGATTAGTTAAATTGGTTGAAACTGTAGACTCAAAGAAGATAGCTAGCATCTTACGAGATATGTATTGTCGGAAACGAAAAAGAATTTAGAAATGAAATGCAACTGGACAAATTCTATTCTATGTTTTTATCTTGCTCAAGCTTGTGGAAGAGCTTTTGAGATGAGAAGAATCAAACAGATAATAAAGCAAGCTACAGCATCAATTTTCCATTATATTCCCAGTTCTCAGGATACTTTAAAAATAAAAAGGGTTACATGCACTCATGCTGTGCTTTGAACTGTTTTTCAACATATTCTAGGCTATCTTCATGTATCTCAATAACGTTTCATTTTATGCATGGGATCGAATTTCTCAAAACTTCAAGCTGCTGCATGTTGTCCTACTAGCCAAAAGTTTTGTGAAGATCTGGTCCTACAGTCAGATTCTATACCATCCCAGCGTCTCGTATCAGCAATTCGAAACAAATAAGCCCATGAAATTTATGCCACAAGCACCATTCCCCCAACACCACCTTTGCTATCAGAGCATTCCAGGATCCAGATTATCGTAGTTCTCCACATTATTCAACAAACATGAAGAAATTACATACACGAAGAAATTGCTCTGTTGAAAAACAAAATACTCAAAAGCTAGCATAGTCTATATAGCAAAACAAACAGGTTAAAGCTTACATGAAGAAATTACATACATGAAGGAATTGTTGTCTAAAAACAAAATACTCAAAAGCTAGTGTAAGCTATATAGCAAAACGAACAGGTTAAAGCTTATATGGAAATAAAGGATCCCAGAAAACAAGAGAGCTACCGTGCATGTCAGACATGCTATATGCTTTGGTAGATGTATCAATTATCAAATGCAAACAGGAAGATGAAGAGCACAAAATGCCTCACCACAACATTTGACTAATCAATCACAGATACACATATTTTCTGGACCATACAGAATTAATCAGATAGCATACCTGATGCTTCTCTTGTCCTTCAAGCTTGATCATCTTAAACGGATGCCATTCAGGATCTCGAAGATAATCCTCCCACAAAGAGCACATCTCTACGGCTTTATCTTCTGCTAACTCCTCGGGATACTTTCTCTTGCAAGCGTCATGAAAAGGAGTAGTGTCCAATTCCCCCATTCTCTTTACACTAATGGGAGCACGATTTGGCATGTCCTTCATCCCCTGCAAGATAAATTTCACGTGTTTAAGATTTTGCATTCATCTGGTTCAAAGACGCACAAGTCTAATCAACATCTCGAGGATAGCATCTTAATCGTCTTAAAAGAGGAAAAAGAAAAAACGCAGATACTTTTTGACAGCATGATATTCAACACACCATAATCATGACAGAGACATATGACAAAAACATACGGAACTTTGTCTATGTTAACTGTAAAGTTAAAGACTAGAACATTATATATGCTGCTCGAACAAGACGAGGAAATGTCTTCAGGAGCTTCAACTAAGCGAAAATGAAGATAACGTCAAGTAGCTTTCAATTACCCAAAACTCACATTGATGAGTTCCTTTCTAGCTTCCTGTAGTTCTTCATTGCTCATCCTCTCCTTCACTATCAGAGTCTGGTTGAGGGTTTCTACTTCCTCTAGTTCTGCTTCCTTTTCTCGCATGTCCCTAAGCATTTTATCCACCTTTTCGATAACCTCGATATCACCTTCGTCTTTCACATGCTTCATCACATTCACTGCACCTCTTAACTGCTCTATATCAAGCTCTAATGCTTGTTTTGCCTCCAGCTGGTTTTGGAGCTGCATTATTTTCTTGTGCAGGTTCTCTTGTTGTTTCTGCAATCATATTTGGATGCAAAATAAGAATCTGCAAAATGTGAATGGTACAACTTATCGCTTCCATATAGAGCGATGGCATACCTTCTGCTCTTCAGCAAGCTTCAGTACATTCTCATCAGCCTGCTGTTGTACAATTGCTGCGTGCTGAAGTGAGCTATTTTTTAAGGAATTCTGGAATAAGAAGAGCGAGCAAGCTTAGTCAACAGACAGACCTCAGTCAACAGAAGAGAAACACATAAAAGACTGCAAGAAAATAAATCAAGGTGAATGTGCAGACCCGCATTGAAAGAAAGCTCATATAATCTGTAGTACTAAAAGCACAAAATCCAATGATTCGACATTTAACAATATATAAGCCCGCATAAAAACTAATGTGTCAGTAGATCGTAAGGTAGATAAAGATCGGTAACAACCCAATCCAGTTGAAATAAAGATTATTCAAGCATCGATAATGGAGGACGAGAACTCCTACAGCTTTGAGATACAATTACATGTCATAATGGTAAGTCAAGTACAAGGCACAATTTACAAGTCATAAAGGGGTACCTTTTCCAAGTCCTCCATCAGCTTTCTTCTTTCAGTTTCATTTTGTGCTTCACG
>JAOVYX010018750.1:0-19620 GCA_035668315.1 Drosera spatulata
TTCTTCTTTCCAGGTGCAAGAAATGAAGATGGATTTTGATTAAGTTATGATCATGTTTGTAATAAATACGTTTGAGAAAATATTTTAAGATTCCACCGCGTATCTGTATAATATTTAAGTAAACTTGTGGACTTAGAATGATGATGTTTTAAGTGTAATTTTATTTGGTATTTATTCTAAACCCGGTTAAGTTGAATTGCCTGGCTAGGGCCTGTAGGACCCTAACGGCAGTAATGCTACGTGGGTTTTCTAGAAAAAGATCGTAAAACTCGGGGCGTTACATGGCGGGTGGAGGTTGAGCAGTCCCGGCGAGGGCCGCTTGCACCCCGGCATGAATTCCCGCTTGTATTTGAGCTTAGATGTCCACCACTTGGTTTGGAGTTGGGGAGCGTTGTGATGCGCCGTACCACCCAAAAATTGGTTTTGGTTGTCTTGAAGTTCCATTGAGGATGAGGTTGGGTGAGAGTTAACTTTTTGTTGCTTGTGATTCCGCCTCAAGGTCCATTCGATCTTGGGATCAAGAGGATATAATGGACCGTGAGGTAGACATTGCATGCACCAGAGGAGTAACCTACAAAGAGCACAATCACACAACACCAACTCAATGGATTGCAAGAGATAAGAGAATAGATAGAGAACAAGATAGAAAAAAGAAAAAAAGAAAAAATGTTTAATCACAAGGAATCTATTGACTCCGATAGTAGAGATTAAGATCCCCGACAACGGCGCCAAAAACTTGTTTACGACCTAGTATGTCGCGTATAACGCAAGCATACATGTCGATGGAAGTAATAAAGTGAGTTGAGAGTTATCGTCCCCGAGGACCTAACTCTAGCGATCAAAGTATGATAGCATTCCTTGGGTCAAACAATCAAGTTATAGCTGTTGTTAAGTGAAACTAAGTTGAGACTAACTAAGCAAGTTAATCACAATCACACACAAACAATTAACGAAGATCGGGTTTCAAGGAGAAGGGAAAAGTAGGGTTGCGACTTCGGCTTCCGATTATATTAAGTCACTAAGTTGTCTCACTAGTTGTTCTCAAGTTATGGCTATAAATGGATAAGGTGTTGACTATGCTTTCTCAAGACTTAGCCTACGTCTTACACTAATGTTGCCTTTAACACCTCTCGGTGAGAGGCCGTCATGCTATGGTAGGTGTACCCTCATGGGTCCCTAACATATCTCATACGTCATGCGAATAATCTGTCGATCATGCATTCAACGTATAGCTTTGTAGCCTAGTTCCGATATAAATCTATCCTCTTGGAGTCAAATCACATCATAGATCATGCGACAAGCGATCAATTCATCAAAGCATTAGGCACAACCACACCACATAACCATAAATCAATCAAAACGAGATCAACAACACAAACATGGCATTAATGCAATCATCTGACTCCGTCACCTATCGTAAGGTTTAGCTCATGATTCTAATACTAAGATAATTCAAAAAAAAAAAAAACCTAATGTGCATGAAAATCATCATAATACAATTCGCAATCAAAAGAAGCCTAGATCGCGAAACCAATCGCACAAAGCGGGAACTGGATCGAACCAATCAACGTGGCTTCATTCCCCACGAATCGTCCTTAATCACCTTCAAAGGATCACCCAAAAACCCAAAGATCAGTTCTATGATATGGTGAATGATGATCCTCATTTGGGGCTAAATGGAGGTTTTTATACTCAATTTGGGATGGGGATTTTAGACACACGCACCCGGGCGAGGGCAAACATGGCGCCTGGGTGCTTTGTACAATTCACTGAAGCGTCATTTCCCAGAAAACAAGGCCGCGCCCGGGAGTGAACATGCACTGAGCCCAGGCGTTTTGATGAAACGGCTGAGGGACTTCATTTCCTCCTTGTTTCGTTCCACTTTGTTCCTTGCTCGTTCACAGTTCATTACCAACGTCTTTACTCGTCCTTTTTGCTCACTTTCACCTACAAATCAAGTAAAAGCATCAAAGATCACAAACATAGCAAATTGGACTAGAAATATACAAATATGCATACAAGGACGTCAAAACGATTGATAAAAGCCTAGCAAAACTAAGTGTGAATCGAGCTAAACAAGAATCAAATTGGCAGTTGCAAAAGTGCATACCTCCATCACTAATGATTTCTTTAGGGGTTCCGAATCTTATAAAGATATTTCTTTTCAAGAATTACGTTTCCACTCGAGCGTCATTAGTGGGAGTAGCTATGGCCTCGGCCTATTTAGATACATAATCCACTGCCACTAGAATGTATTGATTCTTGAATGATATCGGGAAAGGACCAATGAAGCCAATCCTTCATACATCAAATAGCTCAACCTCCGGCATCATGTTCAAAGGCATCTCATTCTGGGAATAGATATTCCCAGTTTGTTGGCCTCGGTCACAACTTGCAACAAAATATTGAGCATCTTTAAATAAAGAATGTCAATAGAATCTCAAAGATAATACCTTAGCAGCGGTCTTGTTTCCTCCAAAATGATTTCCGTACTCCGAAGCATGACAATGAAAGAGAATATCGATCATCTCTTCCTCCATAATGCACCTTTGGATCATTTTGTCCGCAAAATGCTTGAATAGAAGGGTTCATCCCATATGTAAAAGCATACATCATGGAGGAATTTCTTCTTCTGTTGACTATACATCTCTGGAGGAAGGAATTGGCTTTCAAGATACTTCACAAAGTCCGCATACCATCGGACATTGCTCAAATCCACCGCAAACCCGAAAACAACTCTTTGATAGGCACCAACTCTTCACCATGGCCTTCATGCTTCTAGAGTCTAAACAGATGATCAGCTACAAGATTCTCCTCCCCTTTCTTGTCCTTGATCCCAAATCAAACACTTGGAGTAGGAGAACCTATTTAATAAGTCTTAGTTTTTCATCCTTCTTCTTAATAAGGTACTTGATTGTGGAGTGGTCGGTTTAGACAATTACCTTCGTGCCGATCAAGTATGGGCAGAACTTGTCGAAGGCAAAGATTATGGCAAGAAGTTCTTTCTTTGTTGTGGCGTAGTTGAGTTGAGCACCCGTGAGAGTTTGGCTTGCATGGTAGATAGAATGGAAGACCTTGTCCTTTCCCTGTTCCAACATCACCTCCACGGCTTAGCCACTAGCGTCGTACATCGATCAACTCAAAAGGGAGATCCCAAGAAGGTGCAACCATTACCAGAGCAGATACTAGCACCCTCTTAAGATGCTCGAATTTTTAGGCACTCGTCATCAAAGAGGAAAGGAGTATCCTTCTCAAGTAGGTTGCATAAGGGCTTAGTGATCTTCGAGAAATCCTTGATAAATCGACGATTGAACCCGGCATGTCCAAGGAAACTTCGAACACCTTTGACATTCGATGGCGGTGGGAGCTTGTCAATCAAATCAATCTTTGCCCTATCAACTTCAATTCCTCGCGATGACACCTTAGCCCCAAGACTATGCCTTCCCGAACCATGAAGTGGCACTTCTCCCAATTCAAGATCAAATTGGTCTCGACAAATCGTTTGAGCACAAGAGCAAGGTTTTCCAAGCAAGAATCAAAAGAAGCACCAGAGACGAAGAAGTCATCCGTGAATACCTCAATGTAGCGCTCCACCACATCCGTCATCATGTACCGTCGGGAGGTAGCCGGTGCGTCACATAACCCGAAAGGCATCCTCCTATACGCAAAGGTACCATAGGGACACATGAAGGTAGTCTTCTCTTGGTCTTTCGGTGCTAGAGTGATTTGATTGTAGTCGGAATACCCATCGAGGAAGCAATAGTAAGAATAACCGTCTAGTCAATTGAGCATTTGATTGATGAAGGGTAGAGGGAAGTGATCCATCCTAATGGCCTTGTTGAGCTTATGGTAATCGATGCACACTCTCCATCCCGTCATGTTTCGAGTTGGGATCAATTCATTATTGTCGTTTTTCACCACTGTCATGCCGCCTTTCTTGGGAACAACTTGAACGGGACTCACCCATTCACTATCCGAGATAGGATAGACAATACCCGTATCTAAGAGCTTTAACACTTCCTTTCGCACCACTTCCTTCTTGTTGGGGTGTAGGTGCCTTTGATGCTCAGCACTAGCCTTGAAGTTGTCCTCCATGAGTATTCTGTGCATGCAATAGGATGGATGGAGGCCTTTGATGTCCCCAATCGTCCACCCAATGGCAGACTTATGCTCTCTTAGCACAAGAAGGAGTTTGTCTTCCTTATCCACACTCAAGCTCTAAGAGACAATGACCGGATAAGAAGATGAAGGGCCAATGTAAGCATACTTGAGGTGTGACGATAGAGGCTTCAGTTCCAAGATAGGAGCTCCATCCTCTTTCTTTGGCGGAACACATATTAAAGGCTCAACTCTAGAGTTCGCATAGAAGATGGGCGAAGAGTCAAGCCTTAGCACATACTCCACCAAAGAAGGGTATTCTTCATCTTCCATGCCCAAGGGACAAGCTTCAAAAGAATCATCATAGAAATTATCAAAGATCTCTTGGGCACATTCATCAATTACTTCCAACCTCATACATGAGGGAACCTCATCTGGCACTTGATAGCTTTGAACATATCAAAAGTCACCTTCTCGTCTTGGATGCTAAGAGAGACCTTGCCATTAAGCACATCAATAATAGTGCTTCCTGTAGCCAAGAATAGACGACCAAGAATAATGGAGACCTCATCGTCCTTCTCCATATCAAGAATAATAAAGTCGATCAGAAATATGAGAGATTCCACCTTGACAAGCACATTCTCAGGTATACCCCGAGGATAAGTTGTGGAGCGATTCGGAGTCGTAGAGATATAGTGGTAGGGCATGTCTCTCCAAGCTCCAATTTCCTAAACACGGATAAAGGCATCAAGTTAATTGAAGCACCTAGATCACATAGAGCTTTTGAGAAAACACGATTGTCAATAGAACAAGGAATAGTAAAACTCCCGGGATCATTAATTGGAAGCTTGCGTTGAATGATAGCACTACATTCCTCATTGATCTTCACGGTCTCAAACTCCTCGAGCCTTCTCCTTTTAGTGAAAATTTCCTTCATAAACTTCACATACCTTGGCATTTGAGCCAAGGCATTTGCAAAAAGAATATTGATGTAAAAAACGCACCAATACTTCAAGAAACATTGAGGAAAAGGGACTTTAGGAATATAAGACCTTGGACTTCGCCTAAGGAGGAGAAGTCTCTTTATTGGTGCGCTCCCTTGAGGTTTCATTGCTTGGATCATTCGTGTTGGCATTGTTGGGCTCCATCTCCTCTTGAGGTTCATCCTCCTTAGGCTATTCTGGATCCTTCAAAATTATTTCGCTCCTAGTAGAGACCGTCTTGACATGCTCCTTTGGATAGGTTTCAGTTGTGCTAGGCAAGGTGCCTTGACTCGAGATGTCAAGAGTGAAGCGATTTGCCTCACTTGTGTCTCCAACTTCTTCAAGGAAGCACCATGGTTTTGTAAGATGGTCTCATGCCTTTGAGAGTTTTCATATGTCTTAGCTTTGTACTTAAGCCAAAACGTCTTCGAGGTTGGGAGGAGTAGGATTTGGATTGAAGCCCGGAGGGGTGAGTACGGCTTGGTTGTTCTTCAATGAGAAACCTGGATGGTTCCTAGCATTGTTCGGGATTTAGAAGTTGTTGCTGCCTTGTGGGGGACGCATAAAGCCTTTCCCATATGCTACTTGCTTCATGTTTTGAGCTTGCATCATGTGAGCGTGCAAGTGACACTATTGAATCCATGAGGTCCTCCACATATGTCACAAGAAGTGGAAGAAGGTGCTTGGATGGCATTTACTTAGGCATTAAAGGAGCTCGCCGATAGGGCACTTACTTACTTCGTGAGAGCATCGAGTCGCTTCATGATTGAGGTAGCGGTGTCAAGTTCTAGTATACCCGGCGCCTTCTTGTGGGCTTGTCTTTCACCCCATTGATATGAGCTATCCATCATGGAAATAAGTAGATCGCAAGCCTTTTAGTAGTCAAGATTCATAAACGATCCCTTGGCCGCCACATCAAAGGAAATCCGAAGCTCATGGTTGAGTCCCTTAAAGAAACTCTCCATTTACATCCAATCGAGTAACCCGTGATGCAAACACTTCTTGTGCAACTCTTTGAACCACTCCCATGCCTCGTGAAGAGTCTCCGTGTTGTATTGGGCAAAGGATGTGATGTCGGTTTGGAGCTTGGCCGGAGAGAAGAATTTCGCCAAAAAGTTTTGCGCCACGTCATACCAAGTGTGAATAGAAGCCGGTGGGAGATTAAAGAGCCACCCCAATGCCCTCCCCTTTAAGGAGAAAGGAAAGAGGACGAGTCGGATTGCCTCCTTCGTCATACTATTAACCTTGATCGTGTTCACTCTCATTAGGAACTTCGCCAAGTGATTGTTGGGCCATTCACTTGGAAGTCCACTAAACAGCTCTCCTTGGATGATATTGATGAACGAAGGTTTGATCTCGAAGTTCTGAGCATCAATAGTAGGCGTTACAATTGTGCTATTCTCATTGAAAACCTTCGGCATCACTTGCTCTTTCATTGAAGGGATAGGCGATAGAGGTGAATTGATTCCCGCTAGGACTGCTTGCACCGCAGCTTTGATCACCATTTGGATTTGTTCTTGGATGTCCACCTGTTGGTTTGGAGGTTGGGGAGCGTTGTGTTGCGCCCCATCTCCCGAGGGTTGGTTTTCGATGTCTTGCGGATCCATAGAGGTTGATATTGCATGAGAGGATGTTTTTTGCTGCTTACGGTTGCACCTAAAGGCCCGTTCAATCTCAGGATCGAAAGGTTGTAATGGATTGTGAGGCAAAAATTATATGCACGAGAGGGGTCACCTACAAAAGGTAAAATCACACAACACAAACTCAACAGATTTCAAAGGAATAGAGGGAAGATATAAACAAGAAACGAAATCACAAGGAAAGTATTGACAACGATAGTACAGATTAAGTCCCCGACAACGGTGCCACAAACTCGTTTGCGACTTTAAATAACACGTTTAAATGGAAGTGTATGTATCGTAGCAAGTAATAAAAGTGAATGAGTGTGTTACCATCCCACTAGGACTTAGATCTAACGACCGACGTATGAATAACGTTTCTTGGGTTAAACAATCTAAACGTGATGAGTTGTTACGTAACGCTAAGGGTTCTACTAACTAAACTAAGTTAATCAAAATCACACACATAAAAATATGAAAGATCTAGGTTCTAGGTACGTGATGAGGTAGGGCTGTGACTTCGTCTTCCGATTGTATCTAGTCACTATGTCGTTTTAGTTGTTAATCATGAGTCATGATCATAGATGGATCCCTAAGGTGTAATCTACTCTCTCTCGAGCCTTAAACTACGTCAAACTAAACGCCGCCTCAAATATCTCTCGATGGGAGGCCGTCACGTTAGGTTAAGCATGAAATTCAGGGATTCCTAATATATCTCGCACGTCACGCAAGCGATCTCTCGATCTCACATTCAACGTGTAGGTATGTGGTCGAATTCTTGATACAAAACTATCCTCTCAGAGTCAAATCATATCATGGATCATACAACAAGTGATCAATTTGTCGAAACATTAAGCACCCATTGACCATAACCACAAAACAATCAAAACTAGATTAACAACATAAAAGTGACATCAATGCAATCATCCAACTACATCACAATCCTAACGCAAGTTTTAGCTCATGATTCGAGTACAAAGACATTATAACAAACACATGGCGTGCATATAAATTATCATAATACAAAACGATAATCAACAACAGAAATGCTAACCGATAACACGATGGAATCCGTGTCGATACGACGAAGATCTTGGATGTCGCTTCGATCACCTTGAAATCGTGGTCGTCACCTCTCCCAAAATCACCTTGTAACCCTAATTTTCGTGTATTTTGGTGTATGATGATGAATAAATCCCATTTGGGGCAAGAAAAGGGGTCTTTATAGGCAATTCTGGAGGAGGCTTCTTGCACACGAGTCCAGGCGTGGGCAACATGGCGCCCGGACGTTTTGATGAATTTACTACATTAGGGTTATAGGAAACACGAAGCGCGCCTGGGCATGGCCAACATGGCACCCAGGCGCTTTGCTGCAAACACTGAAGAGATGTTTCTGGGAAAAGTATAGCACGCCTGGGTGTGGGAATGCACTATGCCCAAGCGCTTTAGCTTTCACCCAGTAGCATTGTTCTTCATCTTGTTTTGTCCCCGTTTCATCTTCTTCTTGTCCCGCCTTAATCTTTGCTCGATCATGCCTTAATCCCCATATCTTTTAATCATCCATTTGTTCGTTTTCACATACAAATCACACAAAAGCATCAAAGCTCGTGAGTATAGCAAATCGGACTATAATCTATACAAATATGACCACAAAGACATTGAAATGGCATATGAAATCATGACAAACTATGCGTGAATCACGCTAAACATGTAACATACCCGGAAACTCTGCTTTGGATTGTTATAATCGCATGAATCTTTCATATCAAGGTCGTCAACCATCCAAACAACATGCTCCCCATAACACCGAGCTCAAAATGTGGTATCCGATTCTGCAGCAACTCACCACATTACCAACGATTTGGCAAATCTCAACAGTCATTCAGATTACCATGGCCAAGATCGTGTAACTATGGGTGATGGTACAGGTTTGTTGATCTTACATACTGCCTCAAATTCATTCAATAGCTCATTGAAAATGCATGAAATCCTATACGTTCCCACTATTTCAAATAATTTGCTATCTGTTTCTCGATTAACTAATGACGATATGTTTGAGTTCTATCCTGATTGTTTCTTTGTCAAGGATTTGAAGACAAGGCGAATCCTAGTACAAGGAACTCATAGTGATGGTCTATAGCTTTTTCAATCCAAGAATAAAAGCATTGGTGGCTACTCCTCTCCAACACCTTCCCTCGATGCCCGTGTATCTCCTGATGCCTGGCACCACCGTCTTGGCCATCCGACCAATCCTATCCTTTGACATGTTTGTATCAGAAATAAATTACCATCCACATCTACCAGTAGTTAGCACATTTATGCCTCTTGCCAATATGGAAAGAGTAAACGATTATCGTTTTCCCTATCGCTTTTTGTTAGTTCTCATTTTTTAGAAATGTTATTTATGGATCTTTGGGGACCTTCATCGATTCAATCAATATATGGTTTTCGTTACTATTTGCTAATCGTTAATCACTTTTCAAAATTCACCTGGCTGTTCTCATTACACAACAAAACTAAAGTATTGTCTACCTTCACTTCCTTTGTTATTCTTGTTCAAAAACCATTCGATCAATGCATTCGAGCTTTGCAAACGGATGGGGGTTCAGAATTTGTAAATGGCAAATTACATACTTTTTAATAACTAAGGGCATTTTACATCGTGTTGCTTGCCTTCATACACCTCAACAGGTTGGGCAGGTCGAACGAAAACATAGACATATGGTGGAGACCGGCTTAGCTCTACTCGCTTAATCCTCTATGCCAACACAATTCAGGGTAGATGCCTTTCAAACTGCTATTTATTAGTACAATTGATTACCATCACGCTCAATCAGAATGGCCAGTCCTTATGAATTCTTGCATCATCGCCAGTCACACTACTGTCACATACGGGTCTTTGCCCGTGTTTGCTATCCGTTATTGTGACCATATCGATCTCACAAGTTAGAATACAGAAGTGCCAAATGTAAATTCCTAACATTTTGGCTATCATTGTTTAGATCGAGTAACGGGAAGAATATATATTTCCAGACATGTGGCTTTTGATGAAACCAAATTCCCATTTGCAACAAGTGTCTCAACAGTAGCTGAACCTCGTCTCCACCCTAGCAACCATGTACAACTTCTTTATCTCTCACTTTCTCCTATGAATCCTTCATCACAACAAGCACAGCAGCTTGACACCCATGCCAAGTACTGCTTCATTGAACTTGTCCATCGTTAGTCAATCTCAGTCCCAAGTAGCAGCCAGCATAAAACCAATGCCACGACTACGACCACGACATCATCATCTTCACAACAACCGCCTCAGCCTGGACAACCGCAACAAACTCATTGTATTACTACTCACTCTTAAGACAGAACTAAGTGACCGAAAGTTCACATGACTACCAAGCACCCTCTTCTAGCAACAACTCTCATGAAACCTACTTGTTTTTCAGAAGCTAACAAATCGACATAGTGACTTCATGCCATGTCCGTCGAGTTCAACGCGCTTCAAATGAATGGCGCGTGGACTCTCGTACCATCATCTCCTTGGTATAACCTTGTCGGTTGCAAGTGGGCCTATCGAATCAAGGAAAGACAATGCAGTTCGGTGGACCGTTACAAAGCTCGTCTTGTTGCCAAGAGTTTTCAGTAATGCTTCGAAGTTGATTACGATCACACCTTAAATCCCGTGATAAAACCCATAACCATTCGCACTGTGCTCACTATTGCTACAAATCGTGGCTGGGAAATCAAGCAGCTAGTGGTATCTAACGCCTTTCTACATGGCACTCTAAGTGAGGAAGTCTACATGTCTCAGCCACCAGGTTTTGTGGATGCCCAGTACCCAAATCATGTTTGTCGATTACACAAAGCCTTGTGTGGTCTTAAACAAGTGCCCCGAGCATGGTATTAGCAGTTCCCTACCACCACACGTTCCTATGGTTTTGTCGAATCCATGGAAGATAACTCCCTTTTTGTCTACCTCATAAATGGCATGACGATGTACCTGCTTTTGTACATCGACGACATTATCTTCACTGGAAACTCTCCATATCACCTTTCCTGCTTGGTTCAATTTCTAAGCAGGAGGTTTGTCATGAAGACTCTCGGTGATCTTCGTTACTTTATGGGGGTTCAAGTCTCACGTACTCCTGCTAGTCTACAGTCCAAATACATCTTGGACCTACTTCGATATACAAAATATGGAAGGCGCCCACCCATACTCTTCCTCTGTCGTATCAGGTTTCAAAATCTCTACTCATGATGGTAACCCTCTTGATGATGCCACGATGTACAGAAGTGTAGTTGGTGCTTGAAAGTGTGAATCTAATCGAAGAATAATAACCTAGAGTGGGGTGAACAGGCTATCATTAAAATAACAGAATCTTGATTCTGTGATCAAGACTCGATTGCAGTTGAAATGACAATTTCGACAAGATTCTTATGTATAGGAAATAAGTCTGTAAGAGTCGATCGAATGTTGTGTTAAGTGAATCAAGAACAGATCAAAAATTGAAAATAACACACAAATGATTTACATGTGAAACCCTAGTATAGGGGAAAAACCCATGGTGCAAAGCATAGCAATCCACTATAATCAAAAGATTACAGTTAGGTTTTCAGGTTCACCTTTAACCTCTGAGTTTTTCAGGCTCACTCAGCAAACCAAGTATCTATAAACATCTAGATCACCACGGATCTAAACACCAATCATGATCGCAATCAAACGAACAAGTATCACAACGGATTACTTGTCCACAATCAGAGAAATAAACGGTAATCAAGAACTCACAAAACCAGAGAAGAAATTCGAATCTTCTTAGAAGAAGTCCACCAAAGCACAAAAGATTATGAACTTCAAGAAACTCCAAAAGTAGCAAATGCTTTCTTCTTGCACCTTGAATCGTGAGTAAGGAAGTTGACGGATGTTGAGAGAGAGAGGGAGGAAACTTTGTAGAATCGCAAACTTCAGAAGTTGTATCCTTTTTTGTTCCTTTCGTAAACTCTCAACCGTATCCAAGTATTGCCTTATATAGGCCTTAAGAGATTAGGTTGACTTATCGTAGATAAAATCCAGGCCTCAATATATTCTTATCAGAACTTTGCTCCAACTCAGTTGAAACCTTCTTGCTGTAGACTTCACATAAGTCTGTTTTATGCCTCTGACACTGTTCACACCAAACGTCTGTGACTGTCTGGAATACCAGTCCTCTGAAAACTCTGAACTCTGTAAAATTTGTCTTCATATATTTGTTCATCGGACTCTGAAGCTTTCAGGAACACATCAGACATTACCATTGGAAGAACAGGTATCCCCATCTTCAATCAGAACTCTGAATCTCCGGCCTCAAACTCTGATAAACCCGAAGTCTAACCAGACAGTCTGATTTACTCAGTACTTCTAACCGAAGCCATTTCCACTTCAGAACACTGACTGTCTAAAGTACTTTCTAGGTCTAATAGAACTCTAACTCAAGAGAAACAAGTTCTAATAATAGACAATATGCTTAAACATAAATTGGTATTTTGACGCATCAAGTCATAAGTAATAACAGACTAAAAAATGATATCACAAAGATCTCATCATATAAATTGGTAGACCTCCTGCTATCCAAGTCACCTCCCCATTCCGCATCAACATAACCTTCTAACTGAAGATTACTCCACTCCCTATACCCTCGAAACACAACATATAATCTTAAGTTCCACGAAGGTACCTGAGAACTCTCTTCATGGCTGAACAATGCTCTTTACCAAGATTTGACATGTAGCGACTCGATACTCCCACTACCTTGGCAATATCTGGACGTGTGCTAACCATAGCATACATGAGACTACCAATTGCACTTGCATAAGGTATATGTGACATCTCCTTAGTCTTATCAGCTGTCTTCGGGCACTACCCAGCTGACAACTTCGTCCCTAGTACCATAGGTGAACTCTGCGGCTTACAGTCAGTCATGTTAAACTTCTTCAACACATCACTGATGTACTTTTTCTGACCCAACCACAATTTCCCATTTGTATGATCATGAGTAATCTGCATACCCAAAATGAAGTTCGTGTGGCCAAGATCCTTCATCTCAAAATTCTAAACTAACATACTCTTCACAATCTTGATCAACGTAATGTTATTGCCAATCAACAACATATCATCTACATATAGCAGTAAATAAACAAAGTCCTTATCAACCTTTTTCATGAAGACACAATGATTTGAATCACTGCGAAGAAACCCAAGTTGAAAAACATAGGTGTCAAACTTCTGGTACCAACACCTAAGGGTTTGCTTCAGTCCATACAAGGACTTATTCAACTTGCAATAGGATTTTCCTTCCCTTTCACAACGAAACCCTCTGGTTGTCACATATATATCTCCTTCTCCAAGTCACCATGAAGGAAAGCGGTCTTGACATCTTGTTGCTCAATTTCAAAATCATAGGCAGTAGCAATTGTGAGCATAAACCTGATCGATGTCGATTTCGACACAGGTGAGAAAATCTGATCATAATTGAGTCCCTCAATTTGTGAATAACCTTTGGCTTCCAATCTAGCCTTATACCACTCCAAAGAACCATCAACCTTTAACTTCCGCTTGAAGATCCACTTGCACCCAACTACTTTTCTACTAGCAGGCAGTTCACACAGGCTCCATGTCTTGTTTTTCTCTAAACTCTGTATTTCCTCATTCTTGGCAAGCTCCCACTAATCTGCATCATCCATAGATCTCACCTCCTACGCTACTTCGCTCACCACCAGTAAAGCTCAAAGCATGAAATGCACCCAGAGAACCAGGGGAATATCGCACAACTAGCTTCCTCGGCCTTGTTGACACTCGACGATCCGGTGTTTTCTCCTCAGCAAAAATAGGATTAGGCGTAGGAGTTGTAACCGAAACATGAACAATCTCCATCTCCTCATCAGAATAATCAGCCTCTTCTTCTGCAATATCACTATCTAGACCATCTACCTGATCATATCTTGATCATAACTCTGGCCACCATCATCAGAAACTGCAAACTCTGAATCTAAACCTGTAATCTGAACACCTTGATTGTCAATTGAAGAGGTGAATCAAACTTAGGGGGAGATTGAAGAAGGGTTTCAGATTTATGCCTTAATTACTATGTCCATCACCATTTATTATTTGATATGTCAAAATATTTATTTATGTTCTATGCATATTATCTGTCATTAGACTCTATACCTTTAGTATTAGACACCTGATAGTCCTATGAAGTGCTTGAGAGAGTCAAAGTTTTGGAGGAGAAAGGACTTTGTGGAAGTACCGAGTAAATCAGACTGGCTAAGAAAACTTCAGGGTATTAGAGTTTCATTGCTCAAGGAATAGAGTTCAGATGAAGATTGGGAATTTTACCATGTGTCTGTATTCTGGAAAGTCTGTTCTGTGCCTACTGTGTTTCAGTGTTCCGAAGATATATGCTTAACTGTGCTTTAATGAAGATCAGAGGACTATTGCTTTTAATAACAGACTTCTGGGTTATAGAGATTCAATAGACTACAGCGTTGGACCAAAGGAGTTTAAACAGACTTGTGAGGTTGGAACAGACGAAGGCTAATAGACTTCGACACTACACCAGACTACGACTCTACATGGACTGGTTCAACAGACTTCATTAAAGCCTGGTTAGAAGTCTGTTGAAGTAATTGATATTCTGAAATGTTCGTACTACCGCACTTATTTTCCAAGACATCCAGGATCTATAAAAGGCAGATAGAGGATTCAGTTGAGATACAGAATTTCCTTCATTCTTCAGTACACACACTCTCTTTGTAAATTCATCTCAACTGCAAACTTCAAGATTCAACAACCATCCACTTTCGGTTCTCCCTACGATTAAGAGACTTGTACAATTGGGGATTTTCTGAAATCCATTATCTTCGATTAATTGGATTTCATCTTTGAAGATTTCTACATTCTCCACAATTTTGTGAGTTTTATAGATACTTACATTCTTTCTTGTTACGGTTTCATGAGTGATCCAGAAGACTCAGAGGTTGAGAGGTAAACCTAAAAACCCTTAGTAGATCTGTTATGATCTTGATTTAGTGTGGTAACAAGGTTTGCTGAGTGATCCAAGAGAACTCAAAGGTTGAAAGGTGAACTTGAAAACCTTTTGTAATTCGTTTTGAGATAGTGGATTTGCTATGCTGTCCCATGGGTTTTTCTCCCTGAACTAGGGTTTCCCACGTTATATCTGGCATTCATTTTTCTTTTTCAGCTGATTATATTTCTGTATTCATCCAACAACCAACAAATCAAATCAAGAATTGTCAGTTAGAACTATAACTTCTTTTCCACAACGTTTGGCTCGTAATTTTGTAATAGAATTGAATAGTGATCAATTAGCCTATTCACCCCCCCGCGTCTCTCTAGGCTGTTTTGGTGGTGTAATCATTGTAGCACTTTCATCAACGAGCTGAACTTCTTTCCCAACCGATTCAGAAGTCTCAGTTTGTTGTGTTATTGTAATACCCCAAGAAAATGCTTAAATGGTTTGATTATATTACCTATACTAACAAGGTGCACCTTCCTTTTCGGTAGTCCATCACTATAGAACTCCGTAGTTAAGCGTGCTTAACACGAAGCAATGCTGGGATGGGTGACCTCCTGGGAAGTTTCTCAGGGTGTGCGCGAGTGAGGCCAAAGCGCACTGAAAGGACTACTGTTGGTCTGTGGGGCCAGTTGTCGGTTTGGCGAGCGGTTCCTGGTGACGACCCGGTAGCAAGGATTTGGCCGGGACGTTACAGTATGGTATCAGAGCAATCCTGCGACCGCGTGCTGGACCTGTGGACAAGAGGTCCAGGTCAGCCGCCTAGTGGGGGAAGTTTCTGGGGCTGTGTGTCGTGCTTGAAGTCGCAACGAGGGCGTTGCATTCTTTAAGTGGGGGTGTATGTAATACCCAAGGAAATGCTTAAATGGTTTGATTGTACTACCTATACCAACAACGTGCATCTTCCTTTTCGGTAACCCATCACTTTAGAACTCCGTAGTTAAGCGTGCTTAACATGGAGCAATGCTGGGATGGGTGACCTCCTGGGAAGTTTCTCAGGGTGTGCGCGAGTGTAGCCAAAGCACACTGAAAGGAGTAGTGTTGGTCTGTGGAGCCAGTTGTCAGCCTGGCGAGCGGTTCTTGGTGACATTCCGGTAGCAAGGATTTGGCCGGGACGTTACAGTTATCCCCTTTTTATGTGTTTCAGTGAACATCACATCTCTGTTGGAGACAATGGACTTACTAACCGAGTTCCATAACTTGTAACCCTTTACACCATCTTTGTAGCCAATAAACCTGCACTTCTCAGATCTGCTATCAAGCTTGGTCCTTTTATCACTCGATACGTGAACAAGTGTTGGCCAAAGCACTCGATGTGCGCGAGTGTGGCCAAAGCACACTGAAAGGACTAGTGTTGGTCTGTGGGGCCAGTTGTCAGCCTAATGAGCGGTTCTTGGTGACATTCCGGTAGCAAGGATTTGGCCGGGACGTTACAGTTATCCCCTTGTTATGTGTTTCAGTGAACATCACATCTCTGTTGGAGACAATGGCCTTACTAACCGAGTTCCATAACTTGTAACCCTTTACACCATCTTTGTAACCAATAAACCTGCACGCCTCAGATCTGCTATCAAGCTTGGTCCTTTTATCACTCGATACGTGAACATATGCATCACAACCAAACACACAAACATGTGACAAATTCGACTTTCTCTTGAACAAGGCCTCATATGGAGTAATATTCTTCAATGTCGAGGTTGGTGATCGGTTCTTTAAATAACAAGCTATCGTAACAACTTTAGCTCAGAACCCATGCATCTAGCTTTTTCTATGAGCATACGATTCAATCTCTCAGCTACTCTATTCTGCTGTGGTGTATATGGAGCAGTCTTTTGTCTCAAGATATCATTTGCCTCAAAGAACTGCTCAAATTTGTCGGAGCGAAATTCCACAGCCATTATCCGTCCACAATGTCTTGATTTTCCTATCCAGTTGATTTTCAACCATTACTTTGAATTCTCGAAATTTATCAAATACCTCAGATTTATGATGCATAAAATAAATCCAACAGTAACGAGAATAATCATCTACATATGAACAATACATAGTACCTGCATCATCCAATAGACTCCACCGGAGTAGGCCTGAACACATCATAATGAATCAGCTCCAGAACCTTAGTTGCCCTCCGACCAGCTAAAGGAAAACTCACATGCGTTTGTTTTCCCGACAGACAATGCTCACAAAATCCAAAACCCATGGAACAATCCGAAACACCCTCTACCATCTGCCCAGCTATAGACAACCCTTTCTGACTAATGTGACACATCGTACGATGCCATAACAAGGATATGTTTAGATCATCATCTTTCTTCTCAAAAACATATGCACCATTGCTAGAGTCGGCCACCACAGAACCTAGCAACTTGTATACGCTACGATAACAAACTCCTTGTGTTATAACCATATCCCCACGTGTCATCTTGCATGATGTACTATCACAAGTGAAGATCATACCTGCACTCGTCAAAGTTCGACGTGAATATGCACCACGTTCGGCAAAGTTCGTAGTGTCCCATTTTGTAGCTTGAATCTGATCTTCCCTTTTCTAACGATCTTGACAGCTGCATTGTCTCCAAGCAAGACATCTCCACCGTCATAAATCTCTTACAAGCAAAACCATTCTCTCCGTGGTGTCATGTGATAGCGTCTATATACCGAACGTCACGATCAGACTGCGCAGGACATGCCCTAGCAACATATATATCACATTTGCCTTCTCCCTTCTTGCTTTGTGAAGACGAGGAACTGTCCTTCCTTGTCTTAGACTTGCGGCCTTTATAATCTTTCTTCAAGTGACCCATCTCATTGCAATTACAACAACGAACCTGTGACTTATCTCTGCTCTTTGATCTACCGTGAAATTTAGCCCTGTCACTGTTCTTTTTGTAGTTCCTATTTTGTCCTTTACTAGCTGATAAAGCCTCCTTAGAAGACCCCTCCGTCGCATACTTCGGATAATAGAGTAGAACATGCGTCCTCATAAGCTAACTCTGTTGTATCCCCACCAATCGCTATAATGAGATTCTCCCAGGAATCATGCAGTGAACAAAGCAATGCTATAGATCTATTAGCATCCTAAATTTGATCACCAATCGACGTCAACTGACTTATTAGCTTATAAACTTATCCAGATATGTAGCAACAGAATTACCATCGTGCATACGAAGATTATATTTTTCTACGAAGAAACAGCTTGTTAACCAAAGACTTACTTTGTTACAAAGATTCCAGTTTTGTTCAGAGATCCTTTGCCGAGGTCTCACCCAACACGTTCGTCAATACCAACTCTGCCAAACACATACGGATCAAACACAAAGCCTTTCGATCCATCTTCTCCCACTCTTCAACAGATGTAGACATAATAGAATCCCCTGTCGTATCCTTGTCCTTGTCTACTGAAGATGTAGAAATAGAAATAGGTTTTGTCGGTTTCCCCTTGATGATCGCGTTCCACAAATCCCTATCAACAAGCAAATCTTTCATCTTTATGTTCCAAAGATCGAACCTTTTTCCATTGAACTTCTCGATCTCAATCCTCGTGCCAAATGACATCTTCAAATCCAAAACAAATGCAACCAATCGATCCTTATGCTCTGATACCAATTGAAAAATTTAAAAATGTAAAATCGAGACAATAAAAAAAAGAATGCACGAAATTAACGTGGGGAAACCCGAGTATCGGGAAAAAAACCCCATAAATCACACCATCACCAACCGTGATAGCAAAGCACTATGAAAAGATCGGATTATACAGCGTCTCAGATCATATTAGATCTCAACTAAAACCCTAAAACCCAATGAGGACGAATAATAATATGGGTGTTTATATAGACCCATAAAATAACAAGATTTAAACAAATAAATCTTGCTGACACAATCCGAGGCATGACCCGTGGGCATCCGGCACGGCCTTCCTGACATGGCTATGTCTAGCCTGACACGGCCGTGCTTGCTCGAAAAAAAAAAAAAAAAAAAAAAAGGCTTCCTCTCGAAACATAGTCTCCCTCTGGCCGTGTCTCCCCAGACACGGCCGTGTGAGGTTTACACACGTCTTTTCTTCACCTTGTCAGTACAGTCCCCCGTATTGGGTCCGCATAAGATATGCATGTTGGGGACGTGAAATAGTCGAAAACCTCAACATTACTGACCAAGAGCCTCACAACTCATAGGTTCTTAACACTACGCAGCAAACTTGAAGTGGCTCCCAGCCCCTTGAGTTTGAAAGGGGATATTGAATAATGGCTAGTAGTAACATCATATCGAGTTCATGTGGTTCTTCATTGTCTTTTAAAAACCTTAGAAATATCATACAAGACATCGAGTAACTTGACATTGGTAATTGTGACTTTGTGAAGGATGGTTTTGAATGTAGTCCCTTCTATTCTACACAAGTTTAGGAGTGAAGTCGCAGATGGTGTTTCCCATGTTCTAAGAAAACGTAATACTAAGCACGAACTTGAGCTGCCTTCTAGCTTCAAGGTGGAAAGAGGGAGTCTAGATGGATACCTTGATGCGAATGAAATCACGCATCATTTCGCTATTCTAAACGTTTGTTTTTATTCCCTTTGTATTGTCTAAATTGCATTTTTAGTGTCGTTTTAACTTGGAATGTTGATACTGCTGTGTGTTGATGTTTTATGGCAGATTGACATGGAATTTGAAGCAAAAATAAAGAAGAATGAAGAGAATGGAAATCCAAGAACTCGAAGAGCTTCATTTCACATTTCATTATAATTTCACGCTCTTCGAGGAGGCTTTTCAGCAAAATTTTGCTACGATTAGTTAGATCTAAGTGTTTAGATGCTATGTATAAGTTTTGGGAATTTTTGGACGTCGTTTGCTATTTTTAAT
>JAOVYX010018751.1:0-19620 GCA_035668315.1 Drosera spatulata
CCCCTTCCAGAACCTCTTCGATTCCTTCTTGGGTTAATAACGCAACGACTTTCACTCTCCAAAGTCCAAAATTGTTTATGCCATCGAATTTTTTCACATCAAATTTCATAGGCGCATCGTACTGTTTAAGCCGGAAACACTGTTTCCGCCGGAGTACCGTTCATCGGAACACTGTGTAAAACAGTGCCTATATCCGTACACTTACTGCACTGTTCAGCACTGTTCATCCGAGAAAAAAAATTATTTTTATAGAAAAATGTAAAAAACTGACCCGCAAAAAATATAACTTAAATCTCAAGGTTAACAACGTTCGTTCCTAAGCCTACGCGGACGAACCCGGTGTACGAAACAAGGATTGAAACGTTCCAAGCTCTGATATTAGTTTGTTACCAATGGCTCTGTTAATTACAACACAAACAATAACAATTGCGCAAAAATAAATCAGACAAAAATTTTTACGTGGAAACCCTTGCGGAAAAAATCACGGACGGTCGCCGACGACGAAGATATTCACTAATCAAATGAGGAAATACAAAAGAAGCTACACTCAAAACATCGAGAATCTCGCAATAAGGGATAGAGATAATAACCTCTAAAATAAATCCCTTAAATCCTCAATGTGTTTTTATGTGTATATGTGAACCCCACTTTTCTCTCCTTATCTACACCACTCCACTGCTCTGCCTCTCCTTTCACTGTTTCTCTTTCTTCGCCTCTCTTCCTCTTCCCTGCCTCTCCTCTTCTTCTTCTTATACATAGAGAACAACGCGGAAGAACACAAAGCAAACACGGAAGCTTCACGCGAAAGGAAGATCACGCGGACTGATTACGCGGATTTGAGACATACCTTTTCAACAATACCAAAGTCAGAAAGGCGTTAAGATTACAAAGGCAAAGCTTGAGAAAGCGAACCCAAGAAGGTTTCAAGTTTTGCTCTCACTGTTGAAAGTAGAAAGCTAACAAATCCTTCTGGTAATCCAGCGATAGAACTGCACGCAACAGGAAAGCACCGTCAATGAGAAAGCACCTTCCAATTGAATAAACCAATTATAGCAAATACCATAACTATCCTGCGGTGATTTCAGAACCTCAAGGGCGCGTTAACAAGAAGTAATCAGCCATAATCAGCCATTAGAGCCTCAAAGAGCACCGACCTGAAGTTGAATGGTGCGAGAATTTAACAGGAACAGACAAGAAACAGCATGTAGATTTCAACCAAAGGACATCAAAACATGATTGAAACAATCTCTTCATTCCAACCAAAGAATCTCACAAGCCCGCAAGCATTAGCCAATAACTCTTAAGGTCAAAACACAGAACAAGCTGCACAATGGCATCTTAGCTTGCCCATAGAGAAGATCTATATCAACTAGAATGCAATTCAAAGGTGGGAAAAAAATACAAAAGTATTGTCTATGTACGTTTGCTGGGATTGCCTGACGTCAACTAATCAATGTCATCTTGGACCTGATATCTGTTGAGAAGATAGATAAGATGCATCCCTATGTGAATCGCCATTTGTTCTAGGATAAGGCCAATTGGCTTGCTGATACAGAAGCAAGTCACTTTGACCATTGCCCTCTTCCATCATTGAAGGTTCGGCAAAACGTCGCCCGTAAAAGTGCAAGAACTGCAGAGATTCCAATCTTGGCTGACCCAGCGAGATTCTTTCTTCCAACATGCCAACAACAGTGACCATACTTGGCCTCAGTGGCGGCTCCTCATGAACACAACATAACGCAATCCGAACTAACTTCTCCACGTCTTCACTTGTCACCCGCCCTTCCAACCTCGGATCTGCTAGCTCTAAGTATTTCCCTTGTTCGTGCATCTCCAGTGCAAACATAGGGAAGTAGACAGGCACAGAAGCGGATGATGAGGATGATGAGTTGCTTGGGGCACCATTGTCATCATTGATGCTATTGCTCCGAGTTTGAAATGAGCAGTTTTTCCTCCCACTCACGATTTCAAGTAGCACCATTCCAAAACTGTACACATCGGTTTTATCAGAGATGGCGGAGCTTGTCAGCCATTCAGGTGCAAGATAGCCACGAGTACCTCTCATCGTCGTAACATGGCCCGACTGTTCAGGGTTTAAGAGCTTGGACAACCCGAAGTCGGAGAGCTTCGCCTGAAAGTGATCATGCAAGAGAATGTTTTCTGGCTTCACGTCACAATGAATGATCTTATGCTCGCACCCTGTATGCAAATACGCGAGACCACGTGCTGTTCCAATAACAATGTCGAGCCTTTCCTGCCATTCAAGGGCAGGACCAGTGCCAAAAAGCGTACGATCCAGCGACCCTCGGTTCATGTACTCATATACCAAGAGCCGCTCCCTCCCTTGAGCACAGAAGCCTTTCAACTTCACTAGATTGGCATGTCGAACATTTCCAATAACAGCGATCTCTGTACAGAACTCCCTCTTTCCTTGAGAGCTTGAATTCGTTATCTTTTTTACAGCCACAACGGTGTTATCGGATAGCACTCCTTTATAAACAGTGCCGAACCCACCTGAACCAATCTGGTTACTGAAATCATCAGTAGCTGCCTTGAGCTCTTCATAAGTATACCTCACTGGCAGCCCAGGAATCGAGAAGGCCTCCAATTCTCCTGAAGACGAAGTTGGCGCCACGAACTTCCCTTGTCCCGATCTGGAGTGCTTCCATCTTTTCCACCACAGAACTCCCAGTACAGCTAGCAGTAAAAGAGAAGCAAACGGAAAGACAACCAGGCCAACTATTAGAAATAACTCTCTCTCGCTGTTTCCACTGCCGCTGCCATTGCTAGTCGTAGAGACGCTAGCAACTGCTTTCACATATCCTAAGTTCCCACTTCCTGCACTAGACATTAAGGATCCTATCTGATTAAAAATCATCAGACAATAACCAGTCGAATTCCCATGGAAGATACCCAAGCAAGAGCAGCTTGCTGAACAGAGGTCTTGGCAACTTGAGAAGTTTAGACCATATCTAAGAGAATCCAAGAAAGTTTCACCGAAGTAACCGTTTCCAGAACCAAGACCCATGTAGGTGATCCTTTGAGTTTCAACAAAACTCCTAGTATCGGTACCGTTGCACGCCACAGCCAAGGAGAGGGAGCTGTTGCTAGGAACACAACCATTCGTGGAATCAGATTGGAATCCCAAAGGGCATGAACAGGTAGGATTCGCAGGGGCAGAATCCGTACATAGTCCGATGCTTCCACATATGAACGGAATCTCACATTTATCATCAGGACCTACGAAGTCGGGCTTCCTGCTACTACCGTCATAAGAAACGACTATGAACTGACCCGAAGCATCAAGCTTGGCAAACCGAAAATCAGACGTGGGTAAACTCACTTCATATACAACAACAGACCCATTATTAGCAAAAAGATATAGACCACTGCTATTCATAGCCATATACTCCACCAAATAGTTCGAGTTCTTGAAGGCATTAAGACTCATGGATAACTCCCAATATGTCAATCCATTCCATTCCAAAACAGCATCGGATGTTGTAACTGTAAAACTGTAATTGCCGATCGACAAGTCATCATTTGACACAGAACTGTTGAGCCAAGTTCCAACGGGTAACCGTTGCCCAATCGCAATCGTATCAGTAGGATAATCGAAACTCTCCCAAAGAGACACATTATTATGATCAAGTAATACGAGGTTACCCTCCTCCTTCAGAAGTAAAGCAGATACAGGTGACCTCAAAGGTGGAGTTGACCATTGTAACGTACCATTTTCATCATATATCGTGATCCCACCAAGAGTTAGCATCATCTTACCATAATTGGACACAGGGGCGTCGCGGTTAGCTGACCAAACGACCGTGGTGGATGCAACATGTATGACACATAAGTAGATACTGCTTTCATCATTGGCCGGACTGTACATAGAGGCCTTGAACGTCCCATTATGTGAGAACAAGAAGGCCCCAGATTGATCGACGAAGCTCAGCTCCGAGGCGGTGAAGTTCGGGTATAGGTACTCGAGGAAAACATGCCCAGATACTTGAGACAGAAAAGCTATGGCGACGACGACGACGGACAAGAAGGATGATCCCATTGATGAAGAGGTACACAGAAAAAGACCAACGCAACAAAAATGACCAAGTTTGGATCACAAAAAATGAGTCTTTGTGTTTTGAATTGTTTGTTCAACCAAAGTTTCTACTTTTGTGTTGAATTCTGTGATTTCGTTTCATCATTCATGATATTCTCTGCTTATACTCAAACTCAACCCACCCCAGTTTAACATTCAACATTCACAATCATGGGCAAGCTAGGACTACTAACATGTCAATAATTTAAGAATTTGGTACCACTCATTGATGAGGTGGGAACAGAACCATGCTTCTATTCCAAAAAAAAAAAAAGGATAAAAAGGGAGGAAATGGCATCATACAGAGTTGAATAATTGCCCATAACTACCTTGAAACTTATCATGTAGTCACCTTCTATCTACATCAAGAAGCAGTCAAGGAAAATGACCCGAAAACTATGCTCATTCAACACAATATGAATCAGAAAAGGTCAGTGCTGATGAATTCTGCATCTCCAATTACACCCTCTCACAGTATTTTACTCTTGAATACTCTTCCTCTAATAGGTTAATATCTGTGTGCCCGTACTTTTTACCTGATCATCCCTAATTTCACTATCAAGTATCTAGGGAGAGAGCATATAAGAGATTGTAATTAGCCAGTCCACCTCTAACGATCCTCACAGATCACTGTCATTTAGAGCTCTCTATTATTGATTTTCGGACATGTATTAACCAATCGTGTGGGATTCATGGTCAAAACATAGTAACTTAGCGATAAAGAACCTTTCAACTATGTGGTAAACCGGTCACTAGGTCTGGGTTCGACACCTTTTCGACATCCTACACTTGACGAGACCATGTGCCTCGTTGTCTTATCTTTTTGCAAGACCCATGGAATATCAACATCCAGAAGATGAGGGTTTCCACAACTATCCAAAATCACGGCAGCTACGGAATAATATATCTCAGTCTTAACAGTTTGCTTCGTTATTAAAGAGATGAATCAATCATTATTTATCGAACTTCATAAACAGCAACGAGGACAATGATGATCATAATAAAACACCTAACAACATGCTAGTGTGCAACATGATCACCATAAAACAGATTGTTCCGGGAAAAATCTTCAAACCCGTGATGGGCACAACCAAATCATCACGTTAGCAATAAATGGAAGAAATTACCAGATGGGTAACGGTTGTTACCACAAACAAATGCATCTAAGCACGCAATTTGTGATGAAATCGCAACTGGGTCAGTTTCCAAAGGCCAGAATCTTCAAGGGTTCGACGCATCAATTGAAGCCATGATTGATGAGACTGGGATCCATCGTCGATGGTGATCGCCAATGCATGGGATCGACGATGGAGAAATCAGAGACTAACGCATCAATTTGATCCGTGGATCATTCTTTTTCTTTTTCTTTTTTTTGTTTTCATTTCCGTCATATTTCTGTCTAGGGTCCGAGTGTAAATCTGCCTTGAGATAAGATGACATACCTTAGAAATTAGAAAAGTTTTTATATAAGTTTATGATTGACAATCATGTTATAATCGGTAGTAACTTTCAAAATAAATATTCCTAGTTTGTCTCACACACGTACACACAAAACCTCCTAGTCTGTAGTTTGCAATAAAATAGTGCTCGTCCGACAATGTACCCTATTCTAATTCCACCATATATACCATTCAGTTGTCATCTTGGTATTTATACTTTAACTCCTGTTTAAAGTATACATTTACCAATATAGAATCATTTGCGAGCTGTTCCGGAACATGGACACTTAACATTAGCGACTTCCATCAACGGAAACCGCACATTCTGCACATTCAAGGGTCGATGTCCACATGCTATAAACAGAAGTAGCATCTTAGCGTAGCAATACCGACCTTGGAGACCATCATCCACAAAGGACGAAGCATTGACTTCATGGAGTTTTAGAAAACTTGATCGCATGGAGTTCGAGCTTCCAAGTAAAATGTGGAAACTGAATTATAACTACATATCATATCATCCCTCAGCAGGAGTATACAAAACATACGAAACAAACCGAAGTCGTCGCACCATGGAGTATACAAACATCAAAACAGGCATGCTAATTTTCTTCCTCCATTGCCCTCCGCCAAACTGGCAGTCTTCAACAGAAGGTGGTTTATTCAGCGATTCACACTTCCCACATCAGGCTTGTCGTCAAACCACCATCCTCACTCTACAGAAGAAGCTTCGGCTGACGAATTTTGTTCTTCTAAGAGCTTCATTTGGCGTTCTGCGTGTTCCCTCTCGCAAGCAGTTATTCCCATTATGATGTCGAGCATGGTGCCTGTGGTGCCATAGAAAACAAGGGGTGCCAGAGACTTCCTCTTTATTCCAACTGGGATCGCAATCAAAGCTCCAGCGACAGAGAAAACCCATGTACCCAGCGCACTGCAATGATTTCATATGGTACTCATTTTTTTAATCCTCATCAACAGTGAAATATAAAGAAAAGCAGGAGTAGCAAGTACTTGAAACTTGAGCAAATTGAATTATATCATATACCGAAACCAACCCGACCGGGCAAACCATCATAACATATCTGAATATGCTAGGAGTTATTTGATTGTGAAGTATCCAAATAGGCACCACTTGACGACTGAAGCGAAATCCTGAACCAGCTGACAGCCTAACTCATATTTTTTGTAGCTTGTAGCATACATAGTGCTTTTCTTAATTCGATGGAGACACCATAATCCCTCCCTGATCTCAACATATGCTCTGACCATATGAAATGGTGCCTTAGTGTTGAGAAAACTCTATCCATATTGGAGTTCGGAAAAAGCATGGTTCAAAGGAAAATTGGCACGCATGGGAAAATCTTTCAGGTTAACAAGAAACCAACTGCAGCCGAACCTGAAGTACCAAGAAAACAAACGCGGCTTGTGCAGGTATTTGACAGGAATATAAGTTGACCTACACAACTTATGATGTTATAGAGGCTAAAACAACGATTCAAGTGCTCCGAGTCTGACAGACCAAAGGCAAAGCGGTATAAAGTGAAAATCAACACTAGCATGAGGATGGCCTTAAGAACGAGATCCATTGAGCTCCAGTACTACCATCAAGAGAAGGTCAATAGGAATAGCCACATTTTGCAAGGAGAGTGCCAAATTTGACGCTCCTTTCGTTGCATCGTTTCGTGGATACAACAACCTTAGAAAAGTTCCTAGAGACGGGGAATTGAAAAAATTCCCCTACAAGGTCTCTCAACATAAGCAACTAGAATAATTCCGATCTTCAATCTTAGATAATAAAATCACAGAGCTCACTCTTCAAAAACAACATTCCGAAATTCCTTAAGATATACGTTGATGGGTCTTCTACCGTAAGTTCGAACTTCTGGTGAAATTGGTTCCTCCACAATTCCACCCCTGAGCAGCCACCTTGCTCAACCCCAAAATCCGATCTTATCAACCCAGGACTCATCAAGTGAAGCAACAGACACTACAAAATTCGGGGCAAAACCCTAATTCGAAATCATGTGAATCGGGGTTCACTTCAAATCCCACAAACAATTCCATGTAAAAAATGCAATTTTGACTGCAAGCATTTCTCAAAACCCTAACTTTACTAAATGGGTATGTGCGAGCTATCTACATAAAACTCGATTTCGACGGATTTGACTTATGACGCTGAAGATTCATATGCTGTGTATATGAATAGGATGAAAAGAGAAGGGGAAAAAAAAACAAACGAGCTCACTTGGAGACTGAACATTCTTCAAGCTGCTTCACCTCGCTTCCTCCTCCTGTCGCCATTCTTGTCTAGAGAAAGTGCTCGATTTTGATTATCTTGTTCGCTCTTTGGTGGTGAATTTCTCTGTTGGTGAAGACTGGTGAAGGCCTCGCAGTTTGTTTATTCTCTCATCATCATGCTTACTGCTTTATGTTCCATCAAATAATCAAAGAATTTTGATGAGTTTCGACATTCCTAGCACAGTAGTTTTGGCTCAGGATAACTGCATAGCACAATCGATATCAACCTCGTAATAATAAATTTTAACCTCTCTCAGTACAATAATTTTTTAAAATATGTTAGATTTTTATATTTATCGAGATAAAATTTAAATCAAATTGTATAATTATCAATATTTTTCATAGAATGATGCTATAATTATTTCAATTATCTATATTAATCATATTTATTCGAAAATTAAATGATTGAAATTTGATATTAATATATATTGAATAATAAAAAATACTGATAAGGTTGTGACTTTTTAAATAGGAAAGCAAAAGAAAATATCCATAACATTATAAAATTAGTGGAACACAATGTTATCATCGAGCAGCTATTCATACTTCAAAAGTTTTAACCCCAATCGTTCACTTGCCCAAAGCAACGCAAGGATAGGTACCTGCCGGCCGGCGAGGGAGGGAGAGAGGGATGAGAGGAGGAGCAGCAGGAGGGCCGTTGCTGTGCATCGGAGATCTCCTCGCCGACGTCGGAGAACCCTCCGACCAACCCCGCCGCCGTGATCAAACCCCTCATCTCTCCCCTTCTTCTTCCCCTTCCTCGTTAATCTCATCTCAAGCTCTCGATCTTCAACCCTCCAATCTCACCAAACTCTTCCAGGTTCGGTTCTCAGTGTTATCATTCCACTTCGCTGATTTAACTGCTTTTGATATCATCCATTTAATCAGCGCTGCGTGCTTCTTCTATGATTGCGTCCCAGTGCAAACTATGGTTTTCGTACACTCAATGGATGCAACTTAGGGTGTGCGTTTGTCGGTGGTGTAGCGTGTGAGGAGGACTGTCGGCGAGAGTTTGATGTACTGTGTGTTGGTGTTTGTAGTAGTCTAATGGTCTAGTTGTGTTTTGAACTTTTATACGCTTCTAAAATTGCAGTAAGTCGTCGAGAGTAGAAAATAGTAGTATAGAATCATACTCAAACATGTGATATGGATTCCGTTAAAGGTCGTAAGTCTGTGGGAATGGAAATGTTTGGAGATATTTCATCATAACGAATTATCCTGGGGTTCTTGGTTCGATTCAGAAAACGAATCTTACTTTGGATAAGGAATATGTTTCCTGGTGCTCGCAACTAGCAAACCATAGTTCTTGGCATACCTACCAGATGATCCATCTTGAAATTTTTGTGGCGGAATTTGTCTTCTCATTTTTGTTTTTCACTGTAGCCGACCCCACTTGATGAGATAAAGGCTTGATTTGTTGTCGTTTGTATTTTTGTTTTCCACTGTAGTGGCTTCTTTTGCATTGATGCTGTTCGACCATTCTTCACTCTAATGGAGTCTCATCAGCGTAATGTTGCCTTGATAAAGTTTTGGATCTTGGTAGGCATGGTTGTGCTTGTAAATTAAGTGGTGACATTGATATGATTTTAATTTGGACCATCAGTAACCTCTTCCTCCACATCTAGAAGTTTATGAGTATGAAGCTCCTTCCTTTCAGATGCAAGAAGTGTGGCCAATGGTGGATATGTAAAGTTGCACAGTTACATTACTGGGTCCATCGCATTTCAGGAAACTTATGATGAACTTGACAAAGCCCTTGCTGGTGCAGACCACTCATGGACATCTTTAACACTTAAGGTAAGGTGGCAGTTTGTTACTGTTCAAAGTCATGCTGTTGTGTTTAGTTATGTTTTCATGACCTGGAACCGGTTTGGAGAACGAGAAGAAACAACGTGACATATCGATGAGGATGCTACAAACTGCAGGACAGTGGTTTTTTTCTTCTTCTTTTTTTTAAAAGGATAGCTAGTTTGTAATTACTTCTGTCCCTTCTGGTAGTCAAACTCCAACCTCATGAACTTTAAATTTTCCCTACTAGGCCAAGCCAAGTGCTAAAAAGCTGGAATTCAAACTTATTTTGTTTGATATTGTTGTTGGAAAAATGAAAACAGGCACTGGAATAAGAAATAAAAAAAGGGGGGGAAACAAAAAAAAAAAGAAGAAAGAAAGAAACGAAGCTGCAATAACTTGAGCAAAAATACGAAAACAGACCCCTGAATACAAAGCCCCTATAAAAAAAATTGTAGAAATTGTCAAAAAAATAAATAAATCCATAAAGCAACAACAACACGCTTTTCCCATTTTCTTTGCTTCAAAATATAGAAAACAATAAGAAACCATTTCCTTGCCCTTATAGCAAATACATCAAACAAAAAAAAAAAAAAAAGCATTTGAATGGGAAAAATGACACATACATAAGAGGACCTAAATGTCCAATTTCCTTTGTGTATTAGTCTTCCTCCTTCGAATTTGATGTATAATTTAAGGAGGATGATACTAATCAAAATACTTGATATTACTCAATGGAACACTATAACTTGAGACACAAGACTTTAAAGCTTTTAGGTGGGAGATTCTTTGCTATTGGAATGCTTAATTGACTTAATGATTGGATGAGACGGCCTTGGACTCTTTTTATAGTTGAGGATAAAAGGGTGTAGAATGTAAAAAGGATGTAGAAGATGTAGAAGATGTTTTGGGAGAAGAATCTAGATAAGGAGAAGGATGGAGAAGGATAGAGAATTCTATATGTCTCTAAAATTGATCATCTTTTTGAGCCATACATGTTGGGTTCAAGGATTGGTCTTGGGCTTGAGTCTTATTTGGCTTGGTGTTGAGCCTTCAACACTCCCCCTCAACACCGATCCCTCTTGCTTCCATCCCCAGTAGTCGACGGAACTCTTCGAACTTCGTTTGCTTGAGTCCCTTGATGAAAATATTTGCTATTTGATTCTTCATGTTGATTTTTGTCACTGAACTGAAGGTTTCTTCGTAGTCTTGTCCATATTGCTGTGAGAACCCTCGAGCAACCAAACGAGCCTTGTATCTCTTTATAAACCCATCAAGCTTGGTCTTCATTTTGTAAACCCATTTAGTTGAGATGGGCTTCACATCTTTGGGCTTTGGCACTAGCTCCCATGTCTGGTTCTCCTTCAAGGCCTTATACTCTTCTTTCATGGTCTTGATCCATTCTTCACTCCTTGATGCTTCTTCATATGTCGATGGCTCTTTAGTATCTTCATCTGTTGCAATTGCTGCATTTGCATACTTTGGATTTGGTTTCTTCTCCCTCTTTGATTTTCGCAGTTGCTGGTCTGGATCTACTTCAATCTCTATTTGTGCTGGTCGTTCCTCTTCTGTTATCTTGATCTTCTGAGTAGTTTTCTCGTACGCTCCTGTTTTCCATGGACTTTTCGAGTGTTCAGATGATTCAGGCAAGGCTTCATCACCCCCAACATCTTCCTGCTCATCCATTTTTTCTTGTACTTTGTTTTCTAACTCTTCAGAATCTGGAAGCACCACCTCTTCTATCGATGACCATGATGAAGCTTCATCGAAAACCACATTTCTTGAAGTGTAGCAGCGACCTGTTGTAGGGTCGCAGCACCTCCGTCCCTTCCTTGCATTATCATAACCGACAAAGATGCAACGAATTGAATTTTTTGTCGAACTTACTTCGAAGATGGTTTGGGACAAAGACATAGCAGACACATCCAAATACGCGAAAGTGGCTAACCGTGGGCTTGACATTCCATAACTTCTGAAAAGGTGAGATGAACTGTAACTTTGCCTGAGATAGCCTGTTGATTACATGCGTCATCGTCTTCATACACTCTGTCCAAAACCTTCGGGGCACATTCTTTGAGTGCATTAAACTTCGACATATCTCTGCCAAGTGTCGGTTCTTCCTCTCAGCAACGTCATTTTGCTGAGTGTTAGGACATGTCAATTGGCGCTTGATCTTGTGCTCCTTCAGGAATGACAAGAATACTTCTGATGTGTATTTCCCTCCATTGTCGGTACATACACAACATACCTTCTTCCCAAGTTCATTTTCAACCTTTTCTACGAACTCTTTAAATTTTATGATGACTTCAGATTTTTCTTTAAGAAAGTAAACCCACACGTATCTTGAAAAATCATCAATGAAAGTCACCATATGCTTTGTCCCGCTGACAGATGGATGCTTCACCGGTCCGAAGACATCTGAGTGGATGAGTTACAAAGGCTTCTTTGCTCTAAACTTTGACTCCTTGTAAGGAAGTTGATGAGCCTTTCCATATTGACACCCGGGGCAGATAGTATCTCTTTTGACTTGTAGATGAGGAAGACCCTTAACATCGACTTTTTCATCATGATCTTCAACTTATGATATCCCACGTGTCTAAGTCTAGCATGCCATAAATCTGTCGTCTCGTTTTTCCGAGTCTTATCTACGTATACTGATTCAGCAGACATCACGTAAATAGACTCTAACCTTTGTCCCTTCATTATTGGTGTATCCGAGACCTTTAGATTTTGATACACCTTGACATCTTGTGGTCTGAATACCACATAATTTTCGGATGATGTCAATTGAGACACAGATAACAGATTCTTTGTCATACCTGGGACGTGATAGACGTTTTGTAACTGTACCTCGTTAGCGTCGGATCGAGCTGTAATCACAGTCTTCCCAACATGACTGATCGGAAGTTTGGAGTTGTTTGCAGTGATTACAACTTGTTTCCCTTTATACTCTGTCATGCTCTCCAGTTTCTTCTTGTCTCCGGTCATATGATTAGAGCAATCGGAGTCAACGATCCAATCTTTGTTGTAGTCTATTCTTTCTGAGTTTGGAGATGCTGAAAGGGCAACTTCCTCTGTGGTTGCGAAGGATGCATAGATATCCCACTCTTCTTCACTTCCATCATCATGGTGGGTGCGGGTCACCACATTTCCTTCAATATTTTTCTTTTTAAACCAATAGACACGGACGATGTGGCCCTTCTTGTCACAATTATAGCATTTGAAGTGTTTCTTGTGCATGTCCTTAGGTGACTGTCCTTTTTTGTCTAGGGTATGCTTTGCTCCCCCTAAATTTGTGCCCTTTTGTTGATGTCTCATAGGGCTACTTCTTTGTTTCTTACTAAAGAGTGCTTCTTCTTCACTCTTTGTGGAAACACCCGACATTTGTTTAGTCAGAGTCTCTTGACTGGCTAACAGACTTTCCAGACCCGTGATGGATGGTGGAGTAGGCCATCCTTGTACTATCGTAACAAATGCGGCATATTCTGACCTCAGTCCATAGATGATGGTCCTTCTCATCCTGGACTCACTAATTTTGGATTCTAGAAATAATTAAGATATGTCCTGACATAAATTTCTTACTTTTGTGAAATATTGATTGATAGACATACCTTCTTGTTTTGTAGACATCAACTCATTCTCCAAGAATTGGAGTCGGATATCATACTTCTGCGAGAAGAGTGACTTGAACGTGTCCCATATCTTTTTCGGAGTAACTGTTTCACGTATGTGCTCAATCAACTCCTTCTCAATGGTTATCTTGAATACATAGATAGCTTTCTCAGCTTTGATCTTCCACTTTCTATATGCATCGGCATTCTCTGTGGAGGGTGGTGTGATCTCATTGCCACTAACAATTTTCCAGAGATCTTGCCCTTGCAAATAAAACTCAATACATGTATTCCAATAACTATAGTTGTTGCTATTGAGCTTCTTCACGTCTTCGGTTGTGCTCGATAGATCCGCCATGTCTCCTTGGTTTCGAACTAATCGGATCGACGATCTTGCACCAAGTTAACAACCTCGGCTCTGATACCACTTGTAGAATTTAAGAAGGATGATACTAATCGAAATACTTGATATTATTCAATGGAACACTATAACTTGAGACACAAGACTTTAAAGCTTTTAGGTGGGAGACTCTTTATTATTGGAATGCTTGCTTGACTTGATGATTGGATGAGAAGGCATTGGACTCTTTTTATAGTTGAGGATGGAAAGGTGTAGAATGTAAGAAGGATATAGAACATGTAGGAGATGTTTTGAGAGAAGAATCTAGATAAGGAGAGGGATGAAGAAGAGTAGAGAATTCTACATGTCTTTAGAATTGATCACCTTCTTTGAGCCATACATGATTGGTTCAAGGATTGATCTTGGGTTTGAGTCTTCTTTGAGTTGGTATTGGGCCTTCAACATTTGAACACTCTTCTCTGGCTCTCGTGACCTACTAGTTTGTCAAAAATCCAATATGAAAGAGTCCATGACTTGGCTATGAGCTATCTTTGTGCATAAATAGCATTGGCCATACCAGAGAGGAAACATCATTCACCACAACCTGCATTGCAGGGGGGATCTCTGGATTATATTGGGAGAAATGGACCAGTTCATATGATCATAGGGGGCCTGTTTATTCGTAGTATGAGGCGCTCTTCCGTCTGCTTCATTCAAAGTGTGCAAAAGCTTTCTGCACTTGTAGACTCGAACTGCAAATTCTGCACTTGTAGACTCGAACTGCAAATACTCAAACTTGCAACATCTTGAAAGAAATTGTTGAACCTAAATGTTTCTTTTTGTACTGTGTCTTGATAAATTAGGGTTTCTGATTTTTAGTACTCTTTCAGTCTTTCACATTTCATCAAAAGAATCAATTTGCTCTACTCTTTGGTAGATACTCTTTCATGAGCGATGTATCCTTATTCACCCCTAATCAAATGCTATAATATTTGGTGTGCGTAGTATGTTCTGGTGAGTATTTTTACCTTTTAAGAAATGCCTACTACTCCATCAGTGCTCCGTAATCAAGGGCCAAATCAAATAGAGTATCATTTCTCCCAGTTATCTCTTACTATTAAAGGCCCAGCTCTCGTTGCTTTAATATTTGCTCGTCCTAGTCCTGAGAACTACCTCCAGATTCTTGCAAAAGGGCGTTGTTTTATGCAAAATCTCTGTTTCTCACAATCACTTCTCCTTTCTTGTTCCAGTTATGCACTCTTCTTGATGCTGCCAATAAGCTAATCAACTCGACCAACTCGAACATTGCTAAGCTGTCGGAGAAAGTAGAGGAGCTCAAGGGGATAATCAAAAGAGGAGACTCTTCCATTGCGGCAGTTCGATCTATCCACAGCTCCTTAAGCCAAATAATAGAGCCATCAAGAGGCGGTCAATAAATACTTGGGCATGATGGCGACTAGATTAGCGTTAGAGATGAGAGTGTGCAGTATGTCGCATTCGTGACTTCTTATTCCTCATCTTTGTGTTAGCATCAGCGAACTTCAAGCAACAACTCCATGTAATGCTCAACTGCGTTTTAAGCATAATTGATCTTGTAGGAATGTGCAGATTATGCCACGGAAAACTTCTCGCAATTGCATTGATTCAATAATCTCCTGACTCCCTTTTTCTGATATCTATAGAAAATTTGAAATCGCTGCAGAATAGCTATACCATGTTACTATTACCATGAACACGGAACCAACTGTCCGGTGGAATAACCGGACTAGCAACATCCATAAATCTTGTCTTCCGGCGATGTATGTTATCTTCAGATTCGCAACAGAAGACAACCGAAGTTCTTACTAACAAGACATTCAGTGGATCTAACTATATTTAAGCAATATTGAAGAATGAAACAAAGGTTGTTTGACTTACAGGTTCCTGGTGTCCCAACTTGATGGGGAAAACGGGAACACTGCAAAAGTGCAGACGAGCACTCTACGCCATCTGTTAACTATCGGCACTCTACGCCATCTGTTCTTCAAACATATACTGTATAATCCTCTCTCGTCTAACTTGGCTGCTCTGTTCCAAGTCAATGCCCAAATATATCTTTGAAAACCTTCCAATAAAAGGAGAATAACGATAGAAAACAAAGTCAACATTCAAACACAAATAATAAGGCTAGTGACTTAGACAGACCTGAAAATTTCATTGGTATCTTGAAGTTTTGTGAGTAGGTACATTATAGTTATACCAAGATAGGTTATGATCTCATACTTGTTATCAGGTATCCCTATGTATTTAGCTCTTTGGATGAGGTTTGGCGTGAATTGTCTCGGATTTCTACCGTAAGATTGAGTCTTTGAAAGAACTGGTTTGTCGGTGGTCGAAATTGTGTTCATTCCTAACCATTTCTGAGTAGTGCTCAACAAAAAAATATAGTGCATTTGGTTCACTAGATTAGAGTTGTAGGATCTGAATAATGAGCATCTACCATTGGTTGAAGAAACCAGTGGATCATTATTCAGAGTTCAACCAATCCAAGATTATACTAATGCTACATTTGATTCGCATTGACTCAACGTTTTCGGCATAAAAATATTAAGAGACGAATAGAGTGTAGAGTATGACCCGGAGAAATTTGCTTTTGAACTACTGTTATAGCAAGTGGGTTTAATCATTTTCTATGTGAGAAATGAAAATGATGAAGGTACTAATAAAGACCTCTTGTTGGCCAGAGACTTGTAGCTACACCTCACAATTTGCTTAGACTATTTCCGGACAAAACTCTGGCCATCTTCATGGATAGAGTACTATGTACTCGTACAAGTTTGTTATAGATTCATGAGCATCGGACACTGAATTAATTGAGTTGAGTTCAGTCATATATTGGAGTAGAATATAAAGGTAGATCACGCTCTACGTTACAGTAAAAAGGCACAGTAGTCTATATGAACTTTGATATATGTCGCACAATAAATTTTGGAATTGAGCAAGTAAAACTATTCTATCCATTACTAATCTAAGCATTACAGATCCAATCTGCATTACAAATATTTCCAACCAATAATATAGTAGAAAATAGACTACAACTTTGACTCTATCCAGGATCGGAGAGGTAAGTGCAGAAGTTCGGTAGCCTAGCTTTGAACTACTAAATGCAGGTGAGACAAAGTTCCCACTTCTGCGCCCATATAAGCAAAGCTCACAGCACTTGGATGCATCGCTAACTGCCCAAACCCAATATAACAAAGAAACCAAAGCAACAACAGCAAAGATCACCATCACTTGATCCTATGGGTTCTATAGACAAAACACCAGTGAGGATCAACGACGAGGATGACGAAGCGGGCGTCTACGCGTTACATTTAGCGCTCGCTTACACCGTCCCGCCTGTCCTCAAGGCAGCTATTGATCTTAACCTCCTAGACATCATAGCAGCCGAGGGTGTCGCCTCGGGGAAGTTCCTGACAGCGTCCGAGGTGGCGGCTAAGCTCGAGACCAAGAATGCGGAGGCGGGGGCCATGATCGATAGGATGCTCAGGTTGTTGGCGAGCTACTCGTTGCTTCGGAGCACGAGTAGGGTGGTTGAAGGTGGGATTAAGGCGGAGAGGGTGTATGGGATTGCTCCTGCTGGGAAGTTCTTTGTCAAGAGTAAGGAGGATGGGTCGTTGGCTTCGTTGCTGCCCCTTGGTTGCCACCGCGCCACCTGGGAAGTCGGGTATGGTTTATTCATCTCTTTTGGTCGTACGTGCAGTTATTATCTTCATGATCAGGTCAGATATCATATCAATGAATGTAAAGATCTTGTGTCTAATCTCTTCTGTACCTCCTTATACAGATGAGCTCTGCTGATCAATTAATGCATACATCAGATATTTATCTCTATATGTGGATATGTGGATATGTGGATATGTGGATATGTGGACTCACGATTCCTAACTTGCATTATAGATAGTGTAGGGACATGGTTGAACCATTGGCCAGTTATTAGCTAGAGTCGAGTCAGCAATATTATTTGTATGACTACCATTTTTTTTTTCTTTTGTCCAATATGACTACCATTTTCAGAACCTAGTTCCAATTCGGTGAAGGCTCAAAGTTCATGATCATGACATTGACTCAGTTTCCAATCAAGATATCTGGTGTCCGTGACAATATCCAACTTGTCTTGTATTCTGCTTAAGCATATTGAGAACATAATATTGAGATGCATGTGCTTTAAAGTCATTTCATAATCAGTGTACAACAACGGACCATATTGGATGTGATACTGTATGATCGTATGATGATGAATCTGCTCTATGGTTTGGTGCACTAGGTGTGGCTTGAAGGAGATGATCCTCGAGGGAGGCGACATATACCAGAAAGTTCATGGGATGTCCCTCTTCCAGTACATGAACAAGGACCCAACATTCAACAAGATCTTCAATGCTGCCATGGCCGATTTCACCGTCATAACCATGAAGAAGATCCTCGACACCTACAAGGGGTTCGAGGGCATGACATCCTTGGTCGATGTTGGTGGAGGCATCGGGGCTAGCCTCAACATGATCGTCACCAAGTATCCTTCTATCAAGGGTGTTAATTTTGATCTTCCTTATGTCGTGAAAGATGCGCCGGCTTTCCCAGGTATATTTTATGATAATACATGCTGATACATGGAGGTTTAACAAAGATCCATGGGCTTATACGTACCAATGTATGGTTGCATTTCAGGCATTGAACACATTGGAGGAGACATGTTTGCCAGCATCCCAAAAGGAGAGAATATCATGATCAAGGTAGCTTAATTACAATGTCCTCTCGTATTAGACTGCTCCTAAATCTAAAGTCGACACTGAATATCAAAAGCTCAAATTGATAGTAGTATTCGTAAGTTACTCATCAAGATTCAAGACGATAATTGTCTTGTTACTTCTTAATGCCTCGTCGCAGTGCACATTGCATAACTGGAACGACGAACAGTCTGTCGATATCTTGAAGAACATCTACAAAGCCCTGCCAGATAACGGCAAGCTGATCGTTATGGACTTCGTCCTGCCAATGGAACCCGACGGCAGCTGGGCAGACAAGCACGTTGCGGAGCTCGACAACATAATGTTGGTCCAACAAGGAGGACAGGAGAGGACAGTAAAGGAACTCGAGAGCTTGTGCGAGAAATCTGGCTTCAAGGGTTTTGAGTTCATATGCTTTGCTCATACCATTGGAGTCATGGAGTGCCACAAATAATCAACATGAATCATATACATATGTGCAATTTCCTGTCAACCTGAAGTTGAGTTCCCTATAATAAGAGTTTGTTTTACTATGTGCTGATCGTATAATTTTATAGTTTTTGGCACTCATTGTAATATTGTAATTCTGTTACTGTGTACTCGTTAATAAAAAAGAGAATTCACAAGCAATATTCCACTTGTGTGAAGATTTCCAGTTCTCTGAAGGGGAGACTAAAGTGTAGCTGCTAACTTGTTATCGTGCTTAATCCTGGAGTGAGTTGAGTACCGGTGCTTGGGTTTCTTGCTTCGATGTTTTGGGTCAGGTACTTGTTGAATTGGCTGTTATGCCCTGGTGGTCTATTGTGATCATGTTGATTAAAAGTTCCATTCAAGCTCATGGTAACTGGAATCACAAAGACAGCTCATGGGTGTTGGATCTTTAATTTTTTTGATAAGGAAATAATTGTATTCCAGCTCTTATCCTCATAGACAGCCCATGTCGAGGAAAGAAAAATACCCTTAAATAAAACCTCCCGTAAAAATCCAATTGCAGCTGCAGCTTACGCCTCTATATCAAATGAGAAGATCAACCACACATGACATAGGAATTAATCATAACTCTTCGTCTCACCATGGATACAATCACTGTATCGCACAAATTAAGATCAACCACACATGACATAGGAATTAATCATAACTCTTCGTCTCACCATGGATACAATCACTGTATCACACAAATTAGTATATCACGTCGTCTCACCAAGCACAAATAAGTGTTTAACTTCATCTCACCAGTTAACGAAACATTTGAAATATTAAATCAAAGAAATAAGATATCATTAGCAAG
>JAOVYX010018752.1:0-19619 GCA_035668315.1 Drosera spatulata
TCATGAGAGGACCAAACACATTGACATCAGGTATTACTTTGTACGGGACGTTAAAGATGTCAAGGTGATCAAGATTGATACTGCAGATAATTCAGCTGATATGTTGATGAAACCAATTCCTGTTTCGAAGTTTCGTCATTGCCTAAACCTCTTAGGAGTGGAGGGCAGTTAGGCTCGTTTGAAGTTTAGGTGGAGGTTACTTGACGACAATGAAGTTTGATTTGAGTCAAGGTGGAGATTTGTTGACGGTGCGACGGTGTCTCAAATCAAAACCGCGTTCTTTCCGCGTTGACCCGTTCCCCGCGTTTGCTTCTCCGTGTGATGTCCACGTGCTGCTTAGTATAAGAGAGGAAAAGAGGGAACGCAGCGAGACGCAAGGAGAAGTGAGGATTTGAAAGGTAGAGGAAGGAGAAAGGAGGCAAGGGAGATAGGAGTGCAACAGGCAAGTGGAGATAAAGGAGAGAGAGAGAGAAAAAAAGAAAAACACTCTCTTATTGTGAGATTCTCAATATTTTTGAGTGTAACTCTTCTTTTGTATTTCCTCATTTGATTAGTGGATTCTTCGTCGTCGACGACCGCTCGTGGTTTTTCCCGAAAGGGTTTCCACGTAAAAATCTTTGTCGCACTTATTTTTATTTGTGTTTATTATTAACCGATCCGTTCGTAACACGACATGTAGTCATGACATCTCTAAGATGATCGAGGCAACTTTGGCTTCCATTCACTGCGAGCACTCGCATCCCATTAGGAAACTCTTCATCGGATCCAATCGATAGCTCTGCAAATTGTTCTACAAAGCGCTTCAGATTCCTACGATCTGATGATGCTGTTTTCGCCATTGTGATTCGAACTTTTCGAATGGATTTTCAGGAAAGCGGAGAAGAACAGGGACTTGGTAATTTGTGATGATGGCTTTGTTGTTGAATGGAGAGGGTTGGCATGGCACGGGGTTTATATAGATATTTGAAGGGTTAATTAATGGGGTGAAATACTCATTAATCGGGGAAGGTATAAAAAAAACATGATAAGTTTGACCAAAAGATTTTCAAAAAAAAAAAAAAAACATGATAAGTTGGACCATATCAAAACTTCTTTTTTTCTTTTTTTCTTTTTTAAATAATGATAGAATGTCAAGTATGAAAGGATTTTGTTTTTCTGTTCTGAAATTAAATCTTGTAACGTGTGGAAGAAGATCAACGAGTAAACATTTTTTAAATGTTGTAGCAACATGGATATGCATGTACTAATTAAGGAAGTCAGGACGATGTTTATTGTCAATCAAGTCGCTTCTTTGAACTGTTTTGGACCTTTTATCGCGTAAGCCAACGTCTAGATCTTTTTGTTGGGACAATTTATTAATCTAGAATTATAAGAAACATATATAGATCTATCTGTTTCTATGTGGATTGCACATCGATGGAGTCAGCAGATTTCAAGAAACCAATCCCTTGATCCATTTGATTGTAAAATCTGCAGGGAAAAAAAACACCATAATGAGTTTGTTCTTCAAGCTACCCTTTTTGCTCCCACTATCATCACTTTCTTTGAATTATGTTACACAATTTACAATACACGAGAAAGAAACTCCTGTAATTTCCCTAGAGAAGTCTAGGTAGGAAAGTATGTGCAGACTAAGCTGCGGTCACGATCTCGACACACATTGCTATGGCAGGTTGGCGACCTTAATTTGTCCTTGCTGCTTGAACAGTAGCTCTATGTAATTACAACATCACGTCTTTTCTTGGGTGCAACTTCAGGGTTTCCTTTTCTCATCATTGCGACGAACTCGTCGTAGTTGATGCGGCCATCCTGCCAAAAGTATGGAACCATGAGCTCATATGTATGAATTATGAACATCAAACTAGCTATAGTGTTTTGCATCATCTTTATGTTTTGTGTGACTCTCTATCACAATGGTTTCTCAATGCAAATTGCAAGAAAATAAAAGCACTAGAAATGTGTCAATTGTTGAACCAACACCATGCTTACATTGTCGCCATCAACCTCTGAGATGATCTCTTTGATGTCTCTCCCATCGTGCATTCCATATTCTCGCAATGCTTGCTCGAGCTCTTCTATGGTGATGAACCTATGTAAGAACAGATAGTGTTAGGGACATGAAGATGCTGACCTATCACAAATTGAAACAAGATGAAAACAAGAAGCCTTTCATAGAAAGTCAATCGAGAATGATAGTTACATGTCAGTGGTAACTCAGTTGGTCGTAACATTTGCCCCCATTCCGATATGATCAAGATGGGCACAATGAACCTTTTAAGTTGAGATCATATATTGACTACGGTTTTCCAAGTTATTCTATGGATCCAATGGGTTCAAAATATCTATTCAAAGGATAAAGGATGAGTAATTGCTCCCAAACGAATTACTTCAAAAAAAAAAAAAAAAAAACGATTATTGATTGAACCATTACCCGCTGCTATCTTTGTCGAAATACTGGAAGGCAGTGTACAGATGCTCTTCTCTGTCCATTCTGTTCATGTGCATAGTCGCAGTGATGAACTCCTCATAGTCTATAGTCCCATTTCCATCTGCATCAGCCTGCATTTAGCAGATAAACCATCTTGATATCGGTCAACAATAGAAAGCATATCATACGAATTAGTCATATCCCATTATCTTCTTGAAATGTTATGTATTGCATGCTCACCGCCTCCATAAGTTGTTTGACCTCGAGTTCAGATAGTCTTGTTCCTTGCTTTTGCAAACCTTGCTTCAGTTCTTCAAGCGTGATTGTGCCGCTGTTGTCTGTGTCCATGCTCTTGAACATCTGTTTAAGTCCCATAATTTCTTCCTCTGATAAACATCCAGCAATTACCTGCAAAATCATCAAAAGTTTACTAATGCGGGACGCAAAAACGAAGCAAGGATAGGGATCGGATCTTCTAGGCCGATCATTGAATGAAGTCTCTTCCAGGCCTACACTGTTGAGTTCTTCAAGACTCAAAAGAACGTTCAAGAGACCAAATAGATAATCGACTACACTGTTTTATTCATTGATCTCAATACCCTTATATTAGATTACAAGATGACTAAATAAGGAAAATACAGCACATGAGGAAACTTTCAAATCAAATCTTATCCTCTAAATTGGAAAATATTAGGATAGAATATTTACCCACTTGGAAAACTAAAAACAGCATATACAAGCAGATGACTAAGGACTTGAACTTTACCCTCAGGGCAACTTTCTTGAACTTGTTCATGGCTCTGAACTGTTTCAACCGGTCGAGGACAGCATTGTCGAGAGGAGTATCAGGTGCTTGTCCATCCTCTTTGATCCATGGATGATCTGAGCACAAATAGTCAACAGATAGAATCACAGATGATTTCCAAGAACATTTTTGTTGTCGCATCAAAACGAAGAAATGTACTCACTGAGAACTTGATAAGCAGTGAGCCTCTGCTTGGGGTCAGAGGTCAGCATCTTCCTGACAAGATCCTTCGCTTGAGGGGAAAGTGATGGCCATGGGTCGCTTGTGAAATCGACGTGGCCACGCAAGATAGCGTTGAAAATCCCATGCTCCGTCTCTGCAGATATAACAAGAAACTTAGAAGTTCTTCGAGATCTAATTAGCAATGTTTCTCAAGTTTGCTTATGCAGCGGATCAAGATTTATCAATAGGATATGTGAGTAATCACCTGCCCAGAAAGGAGGAACTCCACTCAAAAGAATATATAACATGACGCCAATACTCCATATATCAACTTCTGGTCCATACTTCCTCTTCAAAACTTCTGGGGCAATGTAGTATGCACTGCCAACAATGTCCTTAAAAGTTTCTCCTGCAAATTAAAAGCATTCAAGTTACAATTCCGAAAAAAATGTGCCCTCATGTCATCTATTAAGAAACCTACTCGCTTAAAAGTTCAAACAAACAAGAGATCTGGAGATATATCATTTGTATCTTAACATATCCTTTCACGTGAATGTAAGGGGAAAATTAAGCACACCTGACTTGTAGAACACAGAGAGACCGAAATCAGTAGCCTTGAGAACCGAATTCTCATCCTTATTCAACAGAAGGAAATTCTCGGGCTTAAGATCACGATGTATAACGCCCATGGTATGGCAAGTATGAACAATCTGCACAATCGTCCTCAACAACGAAGCTGCAGCACGCTCCGTAAAATGCCCCTTAGCAATGATCCTATCAAACAGCTCGCCTCCTGCGCACAACTCCATCACCAAATGAACCGAATGCTTGTCCTCATAAGCACCCTTCAGCTCAACAATATTCGCCTGCCCGGCCAAATGATGCATAATCTGAACCTCCCTCCTAACATCATCGATATCCTCCTTGTGCACAAGCTTCCTCTTCGCGATGGTCTTGCAGGCAAACTGCTCCCCCGATTGCTTATGGGTGACCAAATGGGTAACCCCAAATTGCCCTCGACCAAGTTCCTTCCCAAACGAATACGTGGCCTTCACATCTTCCATCGGCCTGCCTAGAACGGGTCCGATAGGCCCCTGCTTGGCCGGCTTGGGTGGGATCGTGGAGGGAGGAGTGGCTGGCCGGACGGAGCATTCCTTCATGGCATGGCTGCTGGGGTCAGCATTGTTGATTCTAGTTGATTGATCATTCTTATTAGCGTTCGCATTGCTGTTCTTGTTGTTGTTGTTGCTACCGCTATTTCCCTCTGTTGGTTGTTTTTTCCCACCGGGGCAACAATTGCCCATCGATGACGAGAGGCAGAATGCCGGCTTGAAGGATGGTAGGATCACCGCAATGGGTGGTGCGCCACGACGGGATGGAGAGGTGAAGGAGGAAGCAATTGTATGGGAGAGGCTAGAGAGAACAAAGGAGGGAAAATGATGAAAGGGTTGACAAACTTTAGCTGGAAGGTAGAGAAAAAAAATTTGGGTCTATGACAAGGGATGAGAGGATTTCGCGGGAAAGTCAGCAGTTTCTTTGAGGACAATTATGGAAATTCATGATAGCATTTTCCATCATATCCATTTTGGCAAGGGATTCGCTTGGACAGCAAATAAATCCAACACTTCAGAAAAAAAAAAAAAAAAAAAAAAAAAGAATTGATATGTATTTTCTGTTATATCCAAAATTAATTGTGAGGAAGTGTTATTTTTGTCTGAATGGATAATTTTGAATGTATCAAAAAATATCTTGAAAGTAACATTTCCCAACAAAAAAAAAAAAGAATCAATTTTATTTTTTCTTGAAGTAATTTTATGGTGCAATATGCACCCTTGATGTCGAGCACAGCTTCATTGCTATCCAAAGAATGACAACAGGCGATCCTTGTCCATCCATTTTTCACCAGTTTTCGCAGATCAGCAATGTTTGTGCCACTCAATGTCATATCTTCTGTTAGATAAAATTTAGCAGATGGTATTTCCAGGCAAACATTGTAAGAGCTAAGAGGGAGTCAATCCTTCCAGGATTAGAAACTCTGACCAACAGGACGATATTTATAAGGACTAAGTCATCACAAACGGGGCAATATGAAAAATACATTAAAAAGCATTCATAACCATGGCGCTACGAGCATGATAGCGAGTATAGTCCAGATCCATCAAATAAATAAATCAATTTCAGTTCACCCATTGGATTCTAAGCCACCGCTTACATCGACATGAGATGAAAAATTAAAATTCATCAAATGAATCTCATGAACGAGATCATACATTCCATGGCTTCTCAGTCTCGCAACTTTATCCATTCCCTTTCTAAGGGTTTTTAGTTCTGTAATAGAATATTGCCGAGCACACATTCGGAAGAGAGTGGACGGACAAGACCAGCTGCTTCACTTCCAAAGTCAAATGAGATTATGCAGAACTCAATAGGTAGGAATCGACGGATCAGCCTTGACAGCATATGCATGAATTCCTCCAGTCACATTGAACACTTTTTTGAAGCCCTGCCCAGTTACCAATATATAGATCAATGAAAGAAATTATCCATATGGACACAGAATAAGATTTGTGATATAGAACACGACACTAAATGTCATTGGCTCTCACCCATCAACACAGCAAAATAGACAAGTGCTGAAGAATATAATTCACTCAAACTATCGGAAAAAGACACGTATTCAACCTCAAAGAAGCCTTAGCTGATAGAGCATAAGGTAAGAATAGACCACACAATGAGTCCCAAAAGTTTTAGCCCGGAATGACAAGGAAACTAAATGGGAGAGTACTGAATCTATGGTGGGATGCCGCTACCACACAATGCTACGCTGGGGTGCCCAATCTAAATTTCCAAAGTATATTATACAACTAGAAGAGAGATGTTGAAGGCATGAATTAAAGACAGTCTCATCACCCTGTGGCAAATGGGAGCTTCCTAACTTCTAATTTTTAATGAGAAAGTAATACATTATCTCGTTTGGATTGTCTATGGTGATTAAGTTGTTTTTAAAGCTTAAAGTTCGGACGCATGCATAATAATCCTACTTGAACTAGTAGAACCTAGGTTTTATTAAAAAAAAAAAAAAAAACACCCTCGCATGTCAATAAATCCTTTACTTGAACATAGCTTGAGGATTCGAACCACCAGAGAAAACAAAGACAATCCTTGAAGAAGCCTAATTCGAACATGTAAATTAAGAAAAAGCAAATTCAAGAGTATAAAGGCGATACCTGTGTCTGCAGCCACTTAGCTAACTGTAATGACCGCACTCCATGGTGACACTGTTAGAAAACATATATTAGTTCCGGAAGAAGGTGTTCAAATACAAAAAGATTAGAACATGTCAATTATATGTACAAGAGATGAAAAAAAAACCATCAAAAATGTTTGTTCATTCCTCTGTGGTTTTGTCAATTTAGACAGGTAGCAGGAGAATACACGGACTACTTACTAAGACATAAGTTTCTTTAGCTAGGTCAAACTTGGTAGTTATTTCTGGTGCCCAATTTCCGAATTGTCGAAGAGGAAGAACTTCAAAGCCTGCCAAGGATGCTAGGGCCCTGGACACAAGTATTCCAAAGTTAGATACCATAGATTCAGGAGTATGATAAAGCAAAAAGCAAAGCAAAGCAATATACCCACAGAATTCAGAGTATGAGAAAGCAGAGAGTATTAAAAAAAAGAAAAAGAATTCCGCTCAGTAGACAAATTACTAGAAATTATCACAAGAGTTCTTCGAGAAAATCATAGTAATTCACAGCTGCCTTGCACGACTAAGAGTTGGGAGCATGCGATCTTGATGAATATATTTTAGTAATTTATCATATACAAAACATGATAAACACATGTTATCACAACTCTACAGTGAGGAATTTGGATAAGAAGCAAGATTACAGAAACATTACACTTCTTCTGGTTCTCGTACATCAATCAACTGGGCTTCTTCAACAAAACTAGGGTCTTGCAATTTCACATGAAGCTCCTCAGGCTGAATCTCTCGAAGAAGCAGTTCTTCCCTGAAAATGAGTACATGAGAATGAACAGAAGTTCTTAAAACATCAGCAAAGTTATTGCTTCCAGGAGCCACTTTCTTTTTTTTCTTTTTTCTCTTTTTTACAGAAAGAAGTAAGAACCACGAGACAAATTACCTCTCCGATAACACTTGCAGCAAGTGCCATCCAAATTGTGTTTTACATTTCACAACTTCATTCAGTTTTGCACCAAATGCAGCCTCCTCAAACTCCGGCACCTGAAGATTCAGAAGGGGAGTAGGCATGTCACAATGAAAATCAAGATTTGACCTCAATTCTCAAACCAGCCTACCGCTGTCAAAATAGTGCCAGTTCTGTGATCATTGAGTGCGGACTAAAAGTACGAGAGCAAAAAAACAGAAGAGAGTCATTCAGAATCGAATAAGCTTTTTCAGGCAAAAAGTACCTAGAGATCAGCATACCATTTGCCCTTTTCTCACCCAACCAAGAATGCCTCCCTCTTCCTTCGATGGGCAAATTGAGTACTCCACAGCGAGGTCACCCAAATCTTTTCCTGTAACAAGGAAATCAAATCTAAGTTATAAGTAAATTGTCCATTGAATCATCACACATTGTGCCCAAGTAGCAATAGGAAAGCATTACAAGTTTGTGGCACTTTTGTCCATGTAACTGCATCGAAAACTAACCTCGAGCAATCTTTTTCTGGATCTCTGCCAGTAGGTCAATGTCATCCTCTTTGAGAAGCAAGTGTTGAACCAATATTTCTCTTCTGGCTCCTGAATTGCTTCCGGTACTAAGCGAAGCTGAATCAAGAAATCACGCAAAGAAATTGTATCAAACATCATCATCCATCAACAACCCTACTCCTCCAAACAACAAAGAATAAATTTACCAATTTTCTCCCATCAACGTGGAAACCCTTTTCCTCATAATTCAAGTTCAAAATCCTCATCTAACTAAAGCATTACAATTCAGATGCGGTGTGTGCGCACCAAATCCATTTAACTCATCCCCCCAAAGCCATCATAATCGCGATTCTACTGTGAGACTGTGTGAGACCACATTGGAATTTCACAAAACTTTGCACCTATATCTACAGTTCATAGACAAGTCTAGCTACAGCCAATTGGTTTTATTGTTTTTAACACTGACACCCATGATTTTATACTGTGATCCAACTATAAGACCATATTCCTAAATGTGATATTGGAAACAAGTCAACAAATAAATATCAATCCCATTACGCTATATAGATGCTTTAAAGTCCCTAATAGAATCTGACTAGCTCGATCACCACCCAAAACCTATCCCATTACAGTTTAAAACTTGATCTCGATTGAACAAACCCCCATTGAAATCCACCAATGACACAATCCAACTTCAACACTTTTAACATTCAACATCAAAACAACAACAACAACAACCACCCAGATACTCTCATTGTGGACACGGCCTTGAGATGACGAGATGTACGCAACGTCACCCCTATCACTTGACAAAGACTGTTTCCCAACGTTCAACATCAAATCAACTAACCACACATCAAACCACACAAAAATCTCAAAACGGCAAAGTGGGCAACCTCTTCCTATCACAGAACCACGACCCATTATCCCCACCGACATGACTGAGCCAAACCCGCAAAGGGGACGAAGATGAGGCGAAATGGGCAAATGGGTCTTACTAGGGTTTGAGGGATAGTGAGGGGATGATAATGAGGAGAGGCGGTGTAGGGTTTTGAGTGTAGAGGGTGAATGGCGAGTGAGAAGATGAGGTAAAGGAGAAGAGGATGATGTTGTTCTCAACATGGTAGATGATGCTCGCATCTCTGTAGGCTTTGTGATGGATTTGGGATTCAACGGTGGAAGAGTCCCAGATAATTGTATGGAAGAACTAGTGTCAGGAGATTGATGGCATAACGCATTCTAATTTCTAGTTGGATGATTCTGGATTTTACAATAGAGTAACCGTTAAATGTGGAAATGATTTTTATTTCATGTTTTTTCTAGCTTCGTAATGTTAACATAATAATTAGAATTTTGGATACGTTTGGTTGATTATGCTAATATATTTTTTTTAAAATAAACGAGCAATTAAAATTAAATTCTAGATAAAATAATCATACCAAATAAAATTTTAAGGGATAACGAAATCCCGAATTATCCTAAATCGATCAATCCAAACGTCCTTATCCCTCCCTTATCCTTATCCCTCCCAATGGATTCTTGACTTCTCTCTCATTTTCTTCTTCGATCTCCCTCCTTTTCCTCTTCCTCTCCCTGTCGTCGTCGTCGCCCAGGCCAGCTGTCGCCACTGTCGGCCTCACCCCATCCCCTCTCGCTTTCCTTTCCCTTCCCTTTCTCCCCGCAGCCACCCTCAGGTTGTCGTTTTGTCGCCGTCGGCAACCCCAACCGTCGTCGATCTCCTTCCCCACCTAACTCCAACAACCACCCGCCTCCACTGCCAGCCATGCCCACCGCTGCCGTCGTCATCGTGCCCGTCGTCGCCATAACCGCGCCACCCGTCGCCAGCAGTTCCTCTCTCCTTCCCCCCTTTTTCCTCCCCTCTTTCCTCCGCAGCCACCAACAGCCATCGCAGCCAGCTCCTGTCGCCGCCAGCCATCCGACGTCTTCGTCGCCATCAGTCAGCCACCCCGCTCCTCTTTCCTCCTGCACGAGGTAACCCTATCCCCTCGTAATATCCCTAGATAATTGTGTGATTATTGTTGGTGAATTGTGGAATGAATCTGTGATGTGATTTGATTTGGGACTGTGCTGAGACGATGGTCCGCAGATTATGGTGAGCTGGGAGATGATGTTGAGGAAAAAGGAGTAATTGTATTGTTTAATTATCACCCTCGTGTAACGATTATGCGGTAATACGATACGAATTTAATTAAAATTTAACATGTATATATTATAATAAATTCAGCGATGAATGCGAGAATATAAACGAGTGAATAATTTTATTTGAGAAGCTAACTCGAATGGAAAAATTAATAAATGCAACTAATAAAACTAATATTTTCTAATAACCTCAGTGATCACGGAAGAGTTAAATCTTTTAAACTATCGTCTAAGAATCAATTTAACAGCAAGCTTATGGATAATATTAAATGATACATGTTGTAAATTGCTTAAGAATGACGAGCCTTGAACGAGGATAGTGTAGGGATGGAGGAAAGATTAGCTTTCCATTAGACAGATATGATATTGTCGTCGAGGCATTGAACACTAGTTTACAAGGACCTGACGTTGTGGCAGGGATAGGACTAACCCTGACAACTCGGATGCTTGGCATTGCTTGCAGGTATGACATTAAGGGTTGCTGGGTAATTATTTGCAGGGCCCCGAGGTTGTGGCAGGACTTAGCCACCCCTGACAACTCGGTGCTGGACAGTTATTTGCAAGGAGCCAATTGATGATGCGTTGATGTGGTCGCTGGTTGAGAGTGGAAGGAATCTCCACTTGCTAACGTATTATTTATTCTTCATCGAGGTCGCATGATGATCTAACATTCTGAGGTCGAGAGTGAAGATAATAAATTTAATATCGTAAATGAACAAATACAACAATTGGACGTAAGGAAACCGAAAGTGAAATTTGTGATAATAGTAATAATGGGGTTTTAATATACTGACAAACGACGGCTACACATGTGTTAGGGTCCTAGCACGTGTAGTCACATCGTTGATAGTACCCGGGTTTCTCTTCTTTTATTTGTTTTCTCTTCTATCATTAGTACTGACGAAGATGGCGAGGTTTCAGAGTAGTTGTCTGCGAATGATGGATCTTTCCCTATCGTGTGATAAAAGCATTATCTGTAGAACTTGGGCCTTAAGGTCAAATGCCGAAAAACTGTAATAATTGATTATTCGCACTTGCTGCTATTGGAACTTGGCACGGGACTACTGTATAATAAACTATATTCGGCTTGTACTATTTGGTGATTGTATTTATATTAGTATTGAAGTTTGCATAATGTATTGTATCGTTTGGTGCTTCCTTCTATGTTCTTATAAGTGAACCCTATCATGAAATATTGCCTTACTATGGACGTTTGTCTGTAACGGCAGTGACGTCACGCCTAAGTTAAGCCGAAGGAAAATACGTGGCGTTACAATTAGATACATGAATTTGGGATGATTGATGTGCCTATTTAAGAAATGATTTAGTCATGCGTCCAGTTGATAGGTGTCGAGGTTTAGATGGATCTATTAATAGGTGATACATAAATCCCTTAAAAAATATATATCTTTATGATACCGATTCGGAATATATACTCCCTCCGTTTCAAAATTATCGCAACATTTTGACCTGACATGCGTGTCGATGCAAAGTTTGACACGCGTGCAATGACGATCAAACGTACTTTTTGTAAATTTATCGTGAAACATCAATGATTGTGTAAGTTTTGTACTTCAACCTAATACATGTTACGGGACGATCAGACGTGATTTGATATGAAAACAAGACTTGCACTCATGTGTATAAAATAGTACAAAATACGTATATATTGCAATTATTATGGGACGGAGGGTGTATTATTTTCTCCATCCTACAATAAATATAATATATTTTTTTAGATGTTTCATAATAATTGTAATATTATTTTATTTAAAAAAAATTATCAAAATATCAAAATATCCTTATTTTTTATTTTATATCATTACATCAACTCAATACACTATCATTTCTCCTCTCATTCTTATTTTTCTCTCCATCCTATCCATAACATAAATATCTTTACATAAAAAATTCAACACACTTAAAATCCTGTGTCGCTCAATTTGTCATATTTATTCTGAAACGGAAGGAGTACTACTCTTTCTGTCTCATATTATTTATAACGTTTTTTTTATTTGGATTGTTTCAAAATATATACAACGTTTTCTTTATTTAGTAATATTTTCACATAAGAAATTATAAATTTATCTAATCTGATATCATATATTCCACAATCTTTTTTTACAAGTGTTATAATAAACTTCATTTCTACTTAATAAATACTATTTATTTTTCATTATTTTTTAAAAAAATTCAAGATACACATAAATTATCGTGTCGGATTAAAATATTTTATTTAATTCGGAGCAGAGAAAGTATGTTTTACTCCTAAGATCCTTGTGAAAATGGAAGTTGAATGCTTTTGACAAATGGACTATAGTTATATTCAAGATAACACGAATGCTATTCGTGTTCAAGATTCTTGATTGAACCACTCGTTCCTCATTCTCCTCAATAACCTTAACCAAGAGATTAAAGTGTACAATATACAAAAGGAGTACAAGTATTGTTCGTAGTACATATATGTGAGTACCAAAAGATGTACCGGAAGATCCCAAATTTTTCTCTTATAAATAGAGTATTTGTTGTAATAAAATCAAATAGACATAATGTGTCGCGTATAAGTAACCAAATGTCGAAGTGATATCTATAAAAAATTGCTCTATTAATGCACACACTGTAAAGTAACCAAATGTCGAAGTAATATCTATAAAAACAAAAGTTTCTGAGCTTGTGTATTGATTCTATCACCAATTGTAAGTACATTTACAGAGAAACAATTTCTCTATTTATACATAATTGAACTCGTACCACAATTGCCTTCTAAGTGGCAGATGGAATTTTTTGAGTAGGATAGTGGGTTGTGTGGAGGAGCATCTTTCTTTGTCAGCCACCATTGCACATTATTCAACACTCCCCCTTGTGACAAAACAATAACAAAACTTTATACTAATATATTACTCGTCTAGTTATGAGAATATGACTGCCTCATTAAAACCTTGTCAGAAAAAACCCATTTGGATAAAAAAACCTGATCGAAGGAAAAAGAGTACAGTCTTTCCCTCAAAAGTAGCTCACTTCATTGAGACATCTTCAACTAGAGAGATCTTTAAGTCGTCGAATCCCGATTTTGTGTTTGAGTAGCTCAAAAATTGCTTTAGGAAGTGTCTTTGTGATAGATCTGCCAAGTGCTCACTGCATCGAATAGCTTAAATGTTGGATACTTATATCTCCATTTTTTTGAAGATCATATGCAAAGAAAATTTTTGGAGATATATGTTTTGTTCTATAACCTTTCATGTATCCTTTATTGAGCTGCAAAATGCATGTTGTATTATCTTCGTAAATTACAGTAGGATTATCTTTAATTGAAAATAATCCATATGAATTCGAATGTGATGGATCATAGATCGAAGTCAAACATATTCTCGACTTGCTTCATGAATAGCAAATAGTTCGGAATGATTTGAAGATGTAACAATTAATGTCTTCTTTGTGGAATTTCATGAAATTGTCGCATCATTATACGTAAATAAATACCCAATTTGTGATCTTGTTTTATGTAGATCAGACAAATATCATGCATCTGCATATCCAATGAGATGCGATTTTGTCTCTCTTAAATAAAATAAACTCATATATGTAGTTTCACAAAGATAACGTTGAAGAACTAAATTTTACTAATAAATCAACAGCAAAGACAATATCAAACTTTGTACAATTAGGAAGATACATTAGTGCACCAATAGCACTGAGATATGAAACTTTTGGTTCAAGTAACTTTTCTCTATCTTTTCTCCCCATAATTTGAGGAATTCATTTTCATTAAAATGATAATCTGTAAATCTTACAGTGAACACATCTCCCGTTAATGGTTCGAGATATCGTATTATTGAGGGAGAATCAAAACCAACGTATATCTCAAGTTTATATTGGGGACCCATCTTTGTTCGTTGGGGTGACGCGATTAGAAAATATACAGTAAATCCAAAAATTTGTAGATGTGAAATTTTTGATTCTTGACCGAATACGAGTTGTAATGATGAATACTTGTGATAGGCTGCAGGTAGGCCTAACACGTATCAATACTACAACATGAAGTATTGCATCCCCATAAGCTGTAATCTGTTATTTGTTTTTCATAAGCAACGATCTTACAATTAATTGAAGTCTTTTAATTAAAGATTCAGCTAAATCATTTTGTGCATGAACATGAGATACAGAGTCCTCAACAGTAATACCAAATGTCATGCAATATTCATTAAATGCTTTTGACGTAAATTCTCTGACATTATAAAGACGAATTATTTTTATTGGATGATCTGGAAAATATGTTCGTAATTTGATAATTTGAGCTAATAGCCTTACAAAAGCTATATTTTTTTGTAAAAAGAAGGCAAACATGTGACCATCTAATTGATGCATCAATCAGTACCATAAAATATTTGAATGGTCCACTTGTAAGGTGGATAGGTCCACATATGTCACCTTCAATTATTTCTTAAAATGCTAGAATCTCAATATTAATTTTTACTGGGGATGATCTTATAATTAATTTTCCTAATGAATAAGCCGCGCATGATAGATCATGACTTGTTAGAATCCTTTGATTCTTTAATTGATGCCCGTTTGAATTTTCAATAATGCGGCGCATCATGTTGATTTTGGATGACCAAGTCGTTCATGTCAAATCATTAAGGCATTATTGTTTGCGAACTTCTGGTTCTCAGTAACATACGACTCAATTATTCTAATAATCGTATGCTATAATCCAGAAAAAAATATTGAGAGTTTTTCTAATATATGCTTCTGGCATCATACTATTGAAGTAATATAAAGATATTCTTTATATTGTTCGCTCCTTGTTTCCACATGAAAACCATTTAATCGTATATCCTTCAAACTCAATAAGTTTTGTTTAAATTTTGAGGAATACAAAGCATCTTTAATGAAAAATTTAGTGTCATTAATTTGAGAGTACTAATTTTGCTATTCCAGATCCCACAATTAAATATACGCTTCTAATGATTGTGCCAACATTAGTTTTTACTGATGTTAAATAAGAGAAATCTCTTTAATTTTGAAGAATAGTATGAGTTGTGGCACAATTTGCTATACATGTATCTTCTTCTCCCAGTTATAACTATCTTGAAATATTTTTAAATAAACACATCAATATCAAAGATTTATTCAATTTGAAATAAAATTCATGATTTTATCCTTATAAATAAACACACATGTAAGAAAAAATAAAATAAATTAATTAAAATTATATATAATTAATCAAGATCATCCTCTTCTTGAAAATGCATGTTTGATTGGATAAAATCCGATACATCCAGATGAGTTGTATCTTTTGACTCTATATCTTCTGACAATGTTAGCTTTTGGATAACATTGTTTGTGGTTGCTGTTTCTTGAATAGCAAGATTGGTCTCAACTTGTTTACCCTTTTCTTGGGACTGTTGATATAAATCCACTAAATGTTTTGGTGTTCGACAAGTCCTGAACCAATGCCTTTGCCACCACATTGATAACATGTATTTCTGTGATGCTTTTGTTGATTTTGGGTCTTAGGATTGATCCATGTATTTTTTTTCTTTTTTCTTTTGCCTTATATGGTCCCGAATTATTACGGGGTACAAGGTAGTTACTTTGTCCACGTCCTTGATCACGATCTTGGTCACGACCTCGACTACGACCTTTGCCACGGCCTTGATTATGATTTCGGCCACGGCCTCGTCCTTGTCCGCTCCCTTGAGAAGAGTTCATTACCTTCAGGGTATGTTATAAATATTTCAGGCACGGGGCCGAATCCACTGGAATGAATTTTATGTTGCTGTAACAGTAGTTTGTTATATTGTTCAGCAACAAGCAAATAGGCTATTAATTAAATCACAAAATTTCTTAAACCTATCACGTGATATTGTGCCTGCAAGGTCATGTTTGATGCATGCAAAGTGGTATATGTATTTTCAAGCATATCTTCTTCTATTAGCTTATCACCGCATATTCTCAGTTTTGAAGTAATTCTGAATACGTCAGAATTATATTCAGAAATACTTTTAAAATCTTGCAACCTGAAATTTTTTCACTCGCGTCAGACGATTGATAGTATTACGGTTCTATGATGGTCATATCTTCCTTTTTAAATTATTTCATAATATTAGAGGTTTTCTCTTCCTCTAAATATTTAGACTTTAGGTTTTCATGGAGGTGATGACGAAGAAAAATCAACGCTCTTACTTTGTCCTACTGGGACGTTTCATTTTTATCTTTTATGATGTCACAAAGTTCTTTTCCGATAAGGCGCAACTTAACCTTCAAAACCCATGTCAAATAATTATTCCCAGAGATGTCAAGAACAGTAATCTCCAGATTGATAAGGTTGGTCATTATGAATACATAATCACAATTAGTAGATGTACCAAAATATTTAAGTTTCTTAACGAATATTATTTTATAGAAGATTTATCAAGTTAATGCAGAAGCTAACTTTCTTCTATTGGATTAATTATTACCATAGAATTGAATCTAATAAGTACTGCATATGATGATAAAATAATTAATTTTAATGTTTTTTTTCAGTATGTAAACAATGTTTTTCAGATTATGAACGATGATTATTGTAAATAGAGTATTGTTGTAATAAAATCAAATAGACATAATATGTTGTGTAAATTAGAAAAATCGCTCTATCAATACACACACTATATAAATAATCAAAATGCCGAAACAATAACTACGAAACAAAAATTTCTGAGCTTGAGTATTGATTCTATCATCAATTATAAGTACATTTACAAAGAAACAACTTTTCTCTTTATACATAATTATTGTTTACTATTTGTGATGAAAATGTAACCAACTTAAAATGTCATTGAAGGACTAACAATTCCTTCGATGGAGTTTCCATCCGTGCGTTTTGGGCTTCCACGAACCTCCATATGGGCTTAGTGTGGCCTAGTGAATGAGACGGTGACATTGGGCCGGATAAAGACAAAAGAAAATTGGGCCATCCTTCACCAATAAAATAAACTAAAATGGGCCACTATGATTTTACATGGGCCTCTACCAGGTTCCGTTTAGTATAAATCGAGACACGATATCCGGGATCCAGGAAAACTCAACCTTTGCTGCTTTGTTGCACTAGTATACAATATACTACATCTTACAATTTCACATATTTATCAAAACTAAAGTGCAGTATTGTTGCACTAGTGACAAAGTTTTGTCGCATTAACTAATCACATATGATCTGTGCATGATATATCCCATTATCCAGACGTGCCGATGGAACCGATCACAAGTAGGGAGAAGCGACGGACTCGTCGACCACTCTATCTTAAGGACTTTGCTTAAGTTACTGCATTGTTTCCCATTTCCTTAGACAGTTGCATTCACGTTTCTGCTATTTGCTTGCATATGTAATTTCGTATAAAAGGGGAGAATTTGGCTAAATAAGATTCAAGCAAAATTTGAACCATCAAAACTCTCTGTTTCATCTCCTTAATTTTTTCATCATTTCTAGAGTTTCGATCTTTTCTCAAAAAAGTTCATATCATTGGTGCTCTCGTTCAGATTCTACCAGAACCATGGCAGAAGGTACACGCCTCAAGCTGCGTGATGAGGCCATCACCCTCCACACACATCAACTAAATACTCACGACCAAAAGATTGTCAGACTCGCAGAGCAAGTGTCCTCGCTTGCTGTGACAGTTACCTCCCTTGATGGGAAGCTAGATCAAATGCGTATCAGCGCTTCAACGGCGATTCAGAACCCGTCCACCTCTGCTCAACCTGTCCGTCCGTTCAAGCTCGATTTCCCTCGCTTCGATAGGAATGACCCATCGGGATGGATCTGTAAAACAATGTGAGTTCCATAATATCTTTTCTGAGCAACAATTGCAAATTGCATCGTTTCATATGGATGGTCCAGCACTTGCTTGGTATCAATGGTTGCACAAGAGTAAACCATTTGCATCTTGGGAAGCGTTTATCGCTGCCCTTGAAGCTCGCTTTGGAGACTCACCTTACCCTTCAAACTCACCCAAACCACGTCTGTCTCAGCCTACATTTCAAGTTATGAAGCTCTGGTTGTTATGAATCGATCTGTTAATTATAAACACAAATAATAATAAGTATGCAAAATAAATGAGACAAAGATTTTTACGTGGAAACCCTTGCGGGAAAAACTACGGACGATCGTCGACGACGAAGAATCCACTAACCAAATGAGGAAATACAAAAGAAGCAATACGAATATCAAGAAATCATAACAAGAAATTAAACACTCTCACTCTACTGTGTTTAAGGTGTTTAAGGTATTTAACATATCAAAAAAAAAAAAAAAAAAACCCCTCTTCCTCTCCTTCCTTACCTCCTTTCTCTGCCTCTTCTTCACTGATCTCTCCTCTGCTTATCTTCTCTGCCTTGTCCTACGTTGCTCCTTCTCCTCTTTCTTTATATAAGCCAAGCAGGCAACAACTCACGTGTAAACAATACGCGTACACGGATGAAATCATCACACGGAAAGGAGAGGACCACGCGGCACAAGGATTTGAGGCATCACATCAACAAATCTCCACCTTGACTCAAATCATCATCATTGTCGTCGAGCAACCTCTACCTAGACTTCAAACGAACATACCTGTTCTCCACTCTTAAGAATTTCAGGCAATGACGAAATTTTGACACAAGAACTGATTTCGTCAACATATCAGCTGGATTTTCTAGAGTAGCAATCTTGATTATCTTGACATCTTTAACGTCACGTACGAAGCAATATCGGATGTCAAAGTGTTTGGTTCTCTTATGATGTATCTGATCACGGGTTAAGTGAATGGCTGATGAACTTTCAAAGTGAACCACTGTGCTATCTTGCTTCAGACCTAAGTCTGAAGCCAAATTCCTCAACCAAATCGCCTTCTTCATAGGTGATGCAACAACCATGAACTCTGCCTCTGTAGTGCTCAAGGCTACAGTATCCTGCAAAATTGCCTTCCAAGAAACTGGCCCATCACACCCTGTAGGTGATCTCCGACGATCCAAATCTCCAGCATAGTCTGAATCTGAGAACCCTTCAACATTGTTGCTGCCTACCTCGTCTTGCATCGTATACGAGACTCAATCCCGATGAACCCTTAAGATACCTAAGGATCCATTTCACAGCCTACCAGTGATCTCTACCTGGTTTGCCCATATAACGACTAACAACTGACACTATTTATGACAAATCGGGTCGAGTGCATACCATAGCGTACATCAGGGATCGAACTGTACTCGCATACGACACTGAGGTCATACTCCTCACCTCATCCTCTGTCTTCGATGAGAGATTCAAGGATAGCTTGAAGTACGGTGTCAAGAAAATAGAAACGGGTTTGGCATCTTTCATGCCAAATCGGTCAAGAACCTTCTCAATATACTTTTTCTGGCTCAAGGTCAAG
>JAOVYX010018753.1:0-19616 GCA_035668315.1 Drosera spatulata
AAGAATGAGTTGAGATGAGATGCCTTGGCCAAAGGCCTCACCTCTATTTATACTACTCTATGGAGAGTTCTAGATTTCCTTTCAAGATATTTATATGAAATTCTCTAGAGAACTCTTCCTAACTGTAGGCAATTCTAAAGAATTTCGAAGAACTCTGGAGAACTCTAGAAAAGTGTGGAGAAGTCATGAATTTTGGGGAGAATTCTAGAGAATTCTTGAAACCAATCTCTCCACTTAGCTTGTCCGTGACACTATGCTGCATAATCTGATGAAGTGAGATTCGTGGCATTGCTCTCTTGCTTCTGCCAATAGTTAACCCTTTGAAAATTTTTGACTTTGGACTTGATTTCATTCCCTGATTCTTATATACTTCTTTCGTTTTTGCTGTGCAAGTACATTTGCTGCTTGTTCTGTTTCGTTGGAGTTATCGTTTCTTCTTCTTCTTCTTTTTTCTTCCTGCCAGGTAATATTACTTTGCCTGCTCAGCGAGATGTCAGCTTAGGGTTTTGCTGTCTCCGCTTGTAATTGCTAAAGTATTTTGAAAACTATTCATTTCGTGTTGCTTTTGAACAATAGTTGTCACCATGAAGCTACTGGTGCCAAGACGGTCCGACTTAGTTCCAGGTGCATGCATATCTTTAATGATAAATCTTGGATATTTGCAATATTACACATTGGATCCTTGGTATTTGGATTATCGCTAGAGTCGAGAGCTGATATTCCAAGTAAGATTGTGTTGTAAAGCCAACAAACAAGCCCAACTGAGAGGATTGTTGGATCCGGGAGACCTCATTTGGTATGCGGATGTGATAAAACCGTATAAATTGTGAAGGAATTAACTACCTCATCCATCGACTAAGTCGGGCTTTGGAATCGAAGCATCAAGATGATAGTTGAATAATTGAATTGACTTCTTGACTTAGAAGGTCACTTTAGCATTGTGGTCGTATCTGTAAAGAGCTGGATGTAAGATAAAAGAAGGCAGGAGATGTGTCTTAAGATTCTATAAGAAAAATTGCTTCTGCTTTCTAACAACTCCAGAATAGACTTTTTGTGCTCTCTTTTGTTCCCTGAAGGCTTGTAGTATAGGAGACTATATCTGTTTGCTTTGTATCTTCATTTAGCAAATCTGGTCCACTCTGTTAGCACCTGTTTGTCATTATGCATGATATCTAACAATTAAAAGCCCAGCTTGATGCAGATATATCTGCATTTCACTTGATGAAAAGCAAGGGATGTTGCAAGCTTAGGATTTCCAAAGTCAAAAGCTGAAGTTGGAACTGCTCATGCGCTGCATGTCGGAGGCTAAGTGAAGTACAATGTCGATGAGGACTGTGAGGTAAGAAGTTCCTTTTTTGTTTTCCTCTCTATGTTTCTCAATTCTTCATATTGTTGAACTTGATTGGATCAGTTATAGACCCTTTTTTATCAGGACAAAAGACTCATCTCCAGTGAAACTGGTTTTGTTCAATTACATTATTGTCATTCCAGTTACTGATCAAGCCTTTTTCCTCTCAGGATTCGGCCATACGTGTCTGACTACATCAGTCTTTCCTATCTCATGTTATGTCCTTTGTCAGAGGATATGTTTTTCATAATCTAAAGGTCGTCTGGAAGGCTTTTGGGGTCTTCGTTTTCTCCTATTTAGTTGCTCATCTTTCAATACTTTATATCTCCTTACAAGTGTACCATCTTCATTAAGATTTTGGAGCTCTTTCATTGTATCATATCTTGTTCTTATTACTTCATATCCTTTGTTAGCTGATGATATCTTGGTTTGATATAATCTTTTTGTATCTGCTCAACCGGCTCTACATTTTCACCTTCATTTCAACTTATTTCCTCATCATGTTGTTACCTAAACATTCCATTACATAACTGTCATTTATTGGATCATATATGTATAAGAAATTCAGTTTAAAGTTTTTTTGTGTTCATCAGATCTATTATGCATTGCGTGATTGGGAACATTTGTTTTGTTATAGAAGATAGTCAAATAGAAACTCTTTTGTTAGGTGCTTGTCCTGCCAAACTACTCTTTATTGTCTCGCTCTCGCCTCCTTTTCTCTATTGAAATTTGCTTTTCGAAAGGTAGGCGAAGTGTCACATTAGAACCTAAACTGATGACATTGGGAAAGTACTTTATATTTGTCCAAAAGGTTGGATCTCTTTGATTACCATTGCTAGCTTTGGCATCAGCTAAGCTCCGTAGCTTGTGATTTTCTCATGTTTATAGGTACTATGCTTAATCTGGTGTGGTAGCCATCTTACTCAATAATCTTATCTGTAAAAGGTCGTTCCCTCTATATTGTTAGATGACATGATCAAAATTTACCTTTAAGGCAAGACTTAAGAGGGTAAGATAATTTTGATCAGACTTTATGATTGTCATGTGATAGAAGCGCCCATCTGAGATATCATAATCAAGTCCTTTCCCATTCCCAAGTGACCTAAGAACCCTTCTGATGAGAGACAAATGACCCTTTTCTATGTCATATGTGTAACATAAGTAAGCAATGGATATTCAGGTCCTTGTAATAGTCGCTAACCATAAAAGATCGGAGTTATCGGGCTTGTAGTTTAAGTTGTCTAACCAAGGAGGTAGTGCTTTGACGCTTTCTGTGTCATATTCATTTCCTATCAAAGGCATGGTGAGTTTCTAGGATAACAATAGATGAAATAACTCCTACTTGGTTTACATGAAACCATAGTTTATGTATTCCCATCACTTTATTTCCTTTCATTGAGTCATTATCTCCACATGGTCTTCACTCCCCGTATAGGAACTCCGCTTTGACCTCACTTTTTCTTACATCATCAAACTTTACAGTGGTTTTCTCTCCATATAAGCACGTAATACACACTTCATATCCCTCACTTTTCGTCCGAACTTTCTTCATTTTCTGACCAAAATGGTTACGTGCAGAGCAAATGGATACGCAAAGCTGGAGCAAGAAGACCTGGAAGATGGAAAGCACAGAGAAGCTCAGTTCCTGATATACAAGATACTTGAACAAGCCGATGAGATTACCATGGTGAAGAAGGGATCACGTCGGTCTAGGATTAGGTTGAGGATCAGGAAGCTAAAGGTTAAGGTCGGAAAGCGGCTCAAGAGGATGAGGAAGACAATTGTATCAAGGATGTCTAAGGTTCTTGTTTTCAAAAGTTCGGTGTGCATTCTGCTCAAACAGATTATTTATGGCAGGCCCACGACTGCTGCCACTTCTGCCATCGCTTCTGCCGCCGGCCACCTCCATGCACCTTCCTTACTTTATTGAAGCACTTTACTTACCTGTGTTTCTATTGTGATAGAGTTTCTATCGTGATTGTCAATAGACATGATGTGTATGGTCTGTTTTTCATCATTTGGATGAAGTATCCAGCTAGCAGCATGTTTTCGCATAAGGCGAACTACATGATAGCATTAGTAAGTTATGTGAAACTTTAGCTCAGACTATAATATCTGCATTTGACAGTTTGATTTTTCCCCGTCTATATCTTGATACTTATTCTTTAGTTTTTTAAAGTTGAAGGTTGGTTTGGTATGGCCCCAAGCTTAAAGACAAGAACAATGAAAAGGATCTTTTGCTTTAAGGCGTGTTTCCAGTGGCAAAGGTTGGTAGGATTGAGGATCATGAAACTAGGGTGTTGCTTCTCCGGCTATTTGGATTGAGCCATCCTCATGTCAATGCTTTGGTGTTTCTTGTTCTTAAATGTTATTGTTTCCGTAGTTCAGGTTCTTTTTGTATTGGATTCAGCTTTGGTGCTTTTTCGGCCATTTGGATGGAGCCATATTCTTGTCAATGCTTCGTTGATTCTGTCGTCAAGGCTCCTGGCTTTATTGTTCCTCGTGTCTGTGAACTGTTCTAGTTTCTCTATGTTTAGGATGTTTTCTCGTCCTTAGTCTTATCTATTATGTTTCATGTAGGATTCTTTTCCCCATACTTTTGAACTTTGTTATGACATTTCATCTGGGAGTTTCTTCTATGTGGACTTCGACGACTGATAGAATTGTTCTTTGGGGTTCTGTGTTGATCAAGTATTGCAGGGTTTTCTAGAATGTGTTCAGAGGTCTTTTGCAGGTTTAGTTCAAAGGCAGAGAAATGAGCAGAACTCCTTCCAGTCGATTCCATTCTTCAGTGGCAAGCAGGTGCTGGTATATACCTCATACCTGTGCATATATTAAGATACTCCTATTGGTTACATTTTTGCATTGGTGGTGATATTTTTGCGTTGTCAGTGTGAGGCTTTTTAGTGAGCCTAATCCTTTACAAGGTCATATCGCTGTCGTCAATCTGGTTGAATCTATGTGTTTGGTTTATGAGGCAAGTTAGGCACCCATTTTATGTTCTGACTTATGAGTAGACTGTTTGTTAGGCATCCATTGGGCTTTTGGCGCTGATCATTGGATAGCTAGTTTTGATAGGATCGATTCATACAACGATTAAGCAATAAAAAAAAAAAAAAAAAAAGAGAAACATGATTTATGTGGGAAAACCCTTAAGTGGAAGAAAAAATCCACTGTCATCAACAAGATCCACAATTAACAAAAGTAACAGATATAGAGATTGTCCTTAAAAAAGTTGTTTATAGACTCGCATACGAATCCTAATTTTTTTAATTCTGATTGGTCCAAAAGAAAATAAGATTTAAACAAATTAAATTTAATTTCACGAAAACCATAGTGCACAGGCCGTGCAACATCAGGCACGGCTCCTCCATGCCCGCGCTCAGAGAACCACAAAAGGACGCCGCGCACAGTCGTGCCGAGGGAGCACGGCCTGTGCCAGTTGCTATGTCCAAATCCTTAATTGCTCATAATCAAGCCCATACTCCAACAAATCTTTCACTTGGGATTGATTCCCAAATCATCAACTTAACACAACACTTGTCGATAACCCTATGCTAACATCACGTAGCAACATAAGTGACAGAAACTGTTGAAACTGACAACTTCTTCCATACACACCTAGACATAGAGATCCTTGACCTCCCAAACTGTTGATCCTCACCATGCGAATTATCAACAAGTATTAGAGTCATTCCTTGAATCATGCCTCGGGTTCCTCATGCAATGACGCCTTACGCTCTTATACACACGTTGTTTGGGAAACTCTCCACGCTCAACAATCTTCCTCAACCAAGAGTTGTAGCCTATATCATGCAACCCTTTCATAGTTGTCCTCATGTTCATAATCTCCGGATCACTCTTGATCCTAGGTCCCTCCATAGATACTTTCACGAAACTCACACGCTTTCGTGTCCTACCCTTACGAGAACTCAGTAACTCTAAACTCTCACTCAACGGATTAACTGCTCCACTGCACCCATCAACCAACACAAACTGGTTATTTACTTTTCGAGCCTTCATAATCACCAACGCGTCTCTATAAACTCTCATGCCTTCTTCTCGAAGTGATACATTGCAGTTCTGAAAATAAATCGACCCATCGATATTAGGTTTCTTCTCAAACCCGGGATATATCGAGCATCCCCAAGGGTACAAACAACACTATCAACCATCCTCACTTTGAGAGAACCAATTCCAGCAACTTCACAAACTACATCATTACCCGTTAACAATGAACCTCCATAAGGCTCAAACATATCAAACAAACTCTTATATGAATTAGCATGCCACACAGCACCAGAATCCAAAATCCAAGAGTCATACTTGGATCCACATGACAAAACCAATGCTTCATCTTCACTAAAAGATCCAACCATGTCCTTACCTTCTTCATACTTTTCCCCATTCTTCTTCAATGTTACCACATGGCCTTTTATATTGTAATTATAACACGTGATCTTTCTCCCATACCCACTTTTAGAATGAGCTCGATCCCTACCCTATCCGTTGTCTTTGCTTGAAGACCTATCATGCGCTTCAACATTTTCTGAACCTTCAGAATACAAGAAACTCTTTCTTTATGTATCCTCACTTACAATATCATCAAACTTGAGTTTACCCCCGGCTGACAAATTACTTACAAGAATCACAAGGCTATCCTAACTATTTGACAAACTCGTCAGAATCGCCAAGGCCAATACCTCGTCGTCAAACTTGATTCCAACAGACTCCAATTGACTAGTCACCGAGTTGAAATCATTCATATACTTAGTAATTGATTTTTCTCCATTCATCTTCATACTAAATAGGTGTTTAATAGGAAATATCTTATTTTCATCAAACCTTCAGTGGTCTTCCCTCTGGAGATGTTGAAGGCTATCGTCGATGACAATAACAATCGAATTGCACCCAAAGCGTTGCGATCTAACACCTCTCACTTTTTCTAATCCCAATCTACAGGTTTGCCCTTCTAACCCTCCAGCGATGGATGAAGATTCTTCTGATGAGGGTAGACTTTCATCTGCATCTTCCAAAATCCAAAATTCTTTCTATTGAACTTATCAATCATGACCTTTCTATCGTCTGACATCGCTTCCACTTGACCAGAAAGCATGAAAGATTCGATCTTTGATCATCGAACTTGATACCGAAGATGATCCGCGAAAATTCCCAATCTCGTCCATCCCAAATTCAATCGATTATCTCCTTTAATCGATTAGAGTTTTAAATCAATCTCTCACTTTATGTGGTTGGCCAACCTGAACTCTCTGATACCACTTGTTAGGATCGATTCATATAACGATTAAACAATAAAGAAGAAGAGACATACGATTTATGTGGAAAACCCTTAAGGGGAAGAAAAAACTTACGGCCTTCGACGACATCCACCATTGACAGAAAAACAGATATAGAAATTATTGTGAAAAAGGCTATTTATAGACCCACATAATAATCCTAACTTTTTAAATTCTGATTGGCCCAAAAGAAAATGAGATTTAAACAAATTAAATCTAATTTCATAACAACCATAACGCGCGGGTCGTGCAACATCAAACACGGCTCCTCCATGCCCGTGCATAGAGAACCAGAGAAGGACGTCGTGCACAGTCGTGCCGAGGGAGCATGGCTCGTGACACTTGCTATGTCCAAATCCTCAGCTACTCAGATTCAGGCCATACTCCAACAAGCTTGTGTCGAGTAATCTGATACGTCTATCATACTGCATGCAAAGAATTCATTCATTCACACTTTAAATAAACTAATAATGTACAAAGTAGGGATCGATCTAATACGGACGGTTGCAAGATTATGAAAATTATAATGATCACTACGGAACTTCACTAAGGACTATAAAAACTAGAAGTTGGGCGGATTTTTGTTTGAAACTAATTAAACAGAGGAATTAACTAAAATTAAAGTAAAGCAATCTAAACTATGCAAGAATTGAGTTGAGTTGTTACTTATGTAATTAAAATGTAGGAAAGTTGATTAACTTTGTTTTAACTTTTTATGATCAATCATGGATGAATATCATATAGATTTGTTATTTAAAAAGGTTTGGTTGTGATATTTTTGGACATAAAGTAATACATTCGTTTAAATATTGTCCACTCGATCCCATGAAAATGCAACAGTTTGACTGTGCAAACATCTCGAGATGAATTTTGACCCATCTCGAGGGACGATCGAACGATGCCCTTTTATAAAATTTTTGTGAAACACCAATGATATTTTTTGTTGTGTAGTATAATTTGGACTAAAAAAATTATTATGTCTAATGATAAAACGAAATTTGTCAAAATGTGTGTTGAAGAGTGTCAAAAGATAAAATGTAGTACTTTTCATGGGACAGAGGGAGTAATTATCAATGAGTTTGTATAATTAACCTAACTTATTTATTTTTAACATACTGATGAGCTCGAATATATCAAAAGTACATAAATTGAATGAGAATGATAGAATAGACCACACATAAATAATAATTAGCGACGGAATTCTATAACTAATTTGGTTTGTAGAACATTGTAGTGACGGATTTCGTCGCTAATTAGGTATGGAACACCTTAGCGACGGATTTTCGTCGCTAATGTTAATTTTGGATTTTGGTGAGATATAGCGACGGCTTTCGTCGCTAAAGTGTTCAAAACCTAATTAGCGACGGAATCCGTCGCTAAAATTGATATATAAATGCACGAACACCGTGACCGCAGCCGTCATTTTTCCTCATTTCACCTCGTTTCTCTGCCGCAGCCGCCCGTATTTTTCTTAAAATCTGTCTTGTTTGATTTTATCTCTTTAATAGTTGATTGTGGTTGATTGTGGACCGTCAAATGTGTGCCAACCGGACGCTGTGGATCCGTCGAATGTGTTTCAACATCCTAATAATTATGAGGATATGTTGGTTGATGTATTCCCGACTGAATATTATGAAAGAACTGAGGCTGCCAATGAAAGACTGTACGATGACGGTCCGCCAACCGAATCGAGACATTACTTCGAAATAGTGGATGCATCTCAGTCTCCGTTGTACGATGGAGCCCCGATGTCTCAATTAACTACGGCTGCACGGCTTTTGACTCTAAAATGCGAATATAACCTTCCTCATAAAGCGGTTGATGGTGTCTGCAAACTGTTGAAAGATGTGTACCCACGCGACAACAATATGAAAAAAGGGATGCATGACATCAAGTCTCTGATGAAAGGCTTTCATCTTCCAGTTGTTAAGATAGATTACTGTCCGAATGGTTACATACTTTTCTGGAAAGATTATTCGGGGTTTGTAAGATGCGCTATATGTAAGATTCGGGGTTTATGTCAAAAAATTCGAGCAATATGTTGTGAACGATTTTTTGTTCGATACATTCTCAACCAGTAAGGGAAAAACTACAGTAAATTGGGGTGTTTGCGTGAAAAGGGATGGCATCGTGGACTACTATGGCATTCTCATAGACATTGTTGAACTCCAATATATCAGGACAGATTTTAGAAGCTTAAAGACTGTGCTTTTCAAATGTGAATGGTTCGATTTTGTCTCTGGATTGAGCGTACACCCGAGCTATGGGCTTGTTGACATAGTTCGTCTGAGCAGATACAGAGGGCTGTATGATCCTTTTGTTCTTACCACTCAAGCAATTTAAGTGTATTACGCTCCTTATCCGGGGTGTGTATCCCGACATAGTAGATGGTGGGCGGCATTTAAAACGAAATCACGATATACTATTGAAGCTCCTGAAGCAATGGAACAAGCTTTACAAAAAGATTTCAATGTCTCCCCCTTTATTCTTGAACCATTGGAAGAAACAGAATATGACAATGATGATGAAGATGATGAGATAGGCGAGGAGGAGGAGGAAGAGGAAGAGGACGAGGAGGAAGAAGAGGAGGAGGAAGAGAAAGAAGAAGAAGACATAATAGGAGACATAGCCAAAGAGGAGTCTGAAAATGATGATGAAGATGACGATGATGAGGGGGCGGAATGATCATTTCTTAACATTTTAAATAAGTACGTAAAGAACAAGAACTTCCTAACGTAACGAATTATGTCTTTGTAGCATACGCAATCATAACGGTAGCATTCCTTCGTATGAAATTAACATTTTTTTCTTATATGATCACAGATGTCGTCATCCAGTGATTCCAGGGGTAGACGTAGTGCTTCACGTGGACGATCCAGCGGACGCGGCATTGGTTCACAAGATCGTCGTTCTGACAGGAGCATCTCCAGGAGCATTGAGAGTACCATACCATTTCACGTTCCTGCGACGGAGCGAGAGCCCCAGCCTGATCAGTTCGATATCATGGCCGATATACAGCACGGTCATGGGCAGTTCGCCCCGGCGTTGCCTCCGGATGAGCCCTCTCCTCGTTCTTCTACATTAGCACGGCCATTGTCCTCCCGTGGTAGTAGAACTAGACTGCCGGACATCGATTCTAGTTCTTCATTACATCCAGATACACATTGGTAAAATTTTTACCTTATCTCCCCCTTTTTACTTCTCCTATATACATTTTATGCATAATTACTATAGACGCATTTATCAAATCCTGATGTGTATTTGGAACCATATGATGTAGGTTTCATCACAGTGATGTAGTCAGGACAGTCACTGCATCATTCACGACCTTTTATGAGGCGTTGTTGACTACCTATTCAGAGGTTCCACTACATGCACGTGATCGCATGTTCGATTGGTTCTCGGTACGAGCCCGAAACTCCTTTTTTATGTTATCTCTAATTTTATTTCGATATATATAAATACACTATAGAAATTAATTTGTTCTATTGTTTCTTTCATACGCAATATATCTGGGATCCATCACTCGATGCACCGGTACGCGCTGGATGGGAGACGACGTTGAAACGTCGTTTTCCAGACATCTTCTACAAGGCCCGAATCGCAATCATTGAGGGACGATTCGACAGCGTACAATGGATGCCTTTCGAGCTTCAGATGGAGCTCTTGGAGAGGCAGTGCACGAGTGAGGATTTCCATATGAAATCCGACATCGCCCAGCAGAACCGAGCGAAGGGGATTACGACACACACTTAGGGTAGTGTGTCCTCCGTCGCCATCGGGAAAAGGATGGTAAGTTTTTCATTTTTTTTTCATTCGGTACATTTAAGATTTATACGTGATTTATCATTTCATTAACAAAATTTCATAACAATCATAATGTCGCTTAAACTCATTGTTATGCTTAAATTGTATTAGGAGACGGCCTTGAAACGAAAGGTCATGGGCTCCGAGATTTTTATCCAGACTCATGAGAAGTCGGATGCTCCTGGCGTTTTAGAGACCATTCAGGCCCGGAAGTTTACAGCAGATACTCCGCTAGTTGACGAGCCTGCGACACAGCTTCAGGTATCTTTTCTTTTGCTCCTTATTTATTAAATATAGTTTCTATTACATTTCACATTACTAATGCATTACAAATTATCTAATGTAGGATTCATATTTTGAGCGACTCGGTCAGCTGCCTGAGTCGCAGATGGATGAGTCTGTCGATCCCGAGGTTGCTCAACAGCAGTTTCATGCCATGGCTGATCAGACTTTTTTGGAGGTCTCTCGGATCGATAAGGGAAAGGTATATGGCTCAGCTGCGAGCCAATTATACCCCCGATTCATGCTCAGCTCTTCATCCAAGAATCAATAGTAGAGCTCTCGGGGGATTCCTGAAGATTATTATCAGCTTAATGAAGAAGTCCTCACCCTCCGACAGAGCCAGGCCAGGATGGAGTAGCAGATGACCTTCCTGTTCATGAAGATGGACGAGAATCCTTCCACATGTCAGAACGAGGCTGGTAGAGCTTTTCTTCCTTTTCAAACACCTCCGAATGACGACTCCTGCCCCCCAGAGTAGCGTGATGTTCGACTAGCTGGCCATTGATGGCTATTAGGTTGTTGTAAACTCTTTATGTGTATAATTTGAAATTTTAGTTCAATTTGATTGATGTTTGTTTATTTCTGAGTTGTTTGATGTTCCAAGTACATGTATTTGTATTGGTACGTATTGAAATTTTAATTTATTTTTAAAAAAATTAAACTCAATTAGCGACGGATTCCGTCGCTAAATGCTCAATAATTGAAATAGTTATTTTACGACGGAATCCATCGTTAATTTTTGAAGATAAAAATTTCTCTTTAGCGACCATAATCTTTAGAGACGGACTCTGTCGCTAAAATTTCTCTTCAGAAATTAGCGACGGATCCGTCGCTAAAGACCATTCCGCATTTTTGAAAAATTAGCGACGGAATCCGTCGCTAAGTTACGAAACTTGCGATGGATTTTCCATCGCTAAATTTGCAACTATGGGAAAAAAAATAACGATAGAAAATGTTAATCCATCGTAATATTTTTGTTTTAGCGACAGATCTGTCGTTAATTTTTGGTTTAGCGACCACATTATTAGCGACAGAAATAATCCGTCGCTAATCTGTCGGTAAATATATTTAGCGACGGATTTTTTGTAGTGATGTTCTACGTCCAAAGGTACAGAACGCTTGGAACAATCTGAGGTTTCAAGATTTTAAAGATGTCACAATTTATAACTCCACGATCTATAAGTTCAAGTCTCAAATAAGACTATGTGGGGCTGGTCATCGATGATGCGTAAATAATTGATAAGACGCTCTCGGCATTCCATCCTCATATGATGCTTCGGCAGTAATATCGCATCAGAGACTTTAAAAGGTTCTCTGTTGTGATGGATGCTCTCTTAATTGCTAAAGAGAAAAATGAGCTATTGGTACAAAAGCACAACTCTCGTCCCGCTGGTGCTGCCCCATTACCAGAGGCCAACATTATTGGGTCTTTTAAGGTTAGGGAAAGCAACCAAAGCAGAGGTCGTGGTTATCGTGGAAAGGGATATGGCAAATAATTCAAGCGAGGCAAAGGCTACCAGGGCAATAACTCTATTCCAACTCATCAAGATCATAACAAACGCGACAAGAATATGAGTCGGGGAAATTTCACAGGCCAAAGGAGCCTCTCTGGTAAAACTCCCAATTCGTTTGCTTCAAGCGCGATATTGCTGGTCATTAAACCAACTCATGTCGCACAGTCAAGTATCTGATCGACTTATACCAAGCTTCTGAGAAGGAAAAAAGGTAAGAATCCCGATACCAATCTCAGCATCATCACTGAAAATGAGAATAATGATAACGATGTTCCATACATAGAGGCTGATGATTTTCTTAACTAAAGACATACCAAGACACTCTATCGGTTTCATATGTATCATATGAATCATCTGAATCATGTGTATCATATGTATCATAGGTGTGCTTGTTATGTTTTCCTTTTCTAGTATCTTGCTTTTGTTCAATGTACAAAACGCTAATGTACTATATTCTCTTCTAGATGAATAAAAAGAGTTCTTGTATAGTTGATAGTGCTACAAAGCATAGCATCTTCAAGCAGCCTAACTATTTCTCGTCTTTGACTCGTGCAAAGTCGAGTATTAGTACTATATCTGGAAGTGTTGATATTATTGAAGGATTTGATGCGACAATTATTGCTTTACAAAAGTGACACCATTCTAAAGCTCTATGGGGTTCTATTTAGTCCCAAGTCCAAAAGAAATTTGTTCAACTTTAAAGATATAAGGCAGAATGGTTACCATTTAGAAACTATTAAAAAAATTGATAAAGAGTGTCTTCTCATTACATCAGCTACTTCATCTATAAAAAAAATATAGTTGAAAAGTTTCCTGCCTTCTCCTTTAGGTTATACTTCATGATGATTAAAGCCGTTGAAACTCCTGCCATTGTGGATCAAAAGTCGTTCACTTATGAAAGCAAATTATGGCATGAAAGATTAGGTCATCTGGGAGTAAATATAATGCATCGAATAATATCAGCTTCTCGTGGGCATCCATTGAATAACTATCATGAATTGTCATGCAGTGCTTACTCGCTTGGAAAAATGATCACAAGCCCATACACCACAAAAGGTTAATGTTGAATCCCCCTTATTTCTAGAAAGAATTCAAGGGATTATGTGGGCTAATTTATCCATAATGTGGATCATTTATTGTTTCATGGTGCTAATAGATGCATCTACAAAATGGTCTCACGTTTGTCTCTTTTCTACCATAAATATGGCTTTTGCAAGACTGTTTGCTCAAATTATAAAGTTACGAGCATAGTTCTTAAATCACCCAATTAAAACGATTCAGCTTAATAATGTAGTCGAGTTTACTTAATGAGCATTCAACAAGTATTGTATTACAACAGAGATTTTAATGTTGCACACCACGTGCCTCATGTGCATGCTCAAAATGGATTGACCGAGTCTTTTATCAAAAAAAGCTCCAATGGATAGCAAGGCTTATGCTGCTTAAAATAATTTGACTCTTCATCTATCATTTGGTATCTCGAACTTCTAACGGGAGACTTGTTCACGATGAGATTTGCTGATTTTCACTTTGATGAAATAGTTTTCCCTGTATTATGGGAGAAAATAAAGACAAGGATAGGACTTTGTTCAAAGATCCAAAGGAATTAACTTGGAGGGCTTCAACATTGATATACCTCGATCCTCTCATAAATAAAACCGAACTAAAAGTTCAGAAGATCCTTCATATGCAAAGAATTGCAAATCAAGTGCCTGATACATTTGTCGATGCAAGAAAGGTGACAAAGTCTCATACATATACCTGCTGTGCATGTTCCATCAAGGATTGAGATCGTAGAAGATTGATCTATAGTTAAAGCTACAGAAAAGTCTCAAGTATGCCAAAAACGCGAAAGACCTTTTGGTGCGAAGGACACGATCGCTATGAAGAAAAAGGGGAAAGTATACAACCTCTAAAAGATATGATGCATCACCTCAGAAACAATCCCTTAAGAAGAAAGAAATCTTGATATGTTATGGTTCTAAAGATGAAGTACGGTATCGAAATCAAATCCAAATCAATGATGCATTTGTTTACCATGTGGCTCATGATATTGAGTTTAGTTCCGACAAGAATTTCGTATCTCGAAGTATGGATGAGGGTAGGCAAAGAAGCGATTGGCCAAAATGGAAAGAAGCAATCCATGCGAGCTACAATTACTCGAAAAGCGCAATGTATTTGGGTCTATAGTCCGAACTCCAAAACAAATTAAACCTGTCGATTACAAATAAGCGTTCCTGTGCAAATGCAATGAATAAAATGACATTGTGAGATACAAGGCATGACTTGTGCCCAAGGGTTCTCATCAATAGCTAGAGTCATTTATAAGCAAACATATTCTCTTATAATGGATGGAATTACGTTTCACTTCTTGATTAGTATGATAGCCAAAGAAGGCTTAGATGTGTATCTCATAGACGTTGTTGCGACATATCTATATGGCTCATTAGATGTCGATATTCACATAAAAATCTCTAAAGGGTACAAAGTGTCGAGCTCATTGGTGCCACAGGTTTATATTCGGTTAAGGTACAACGCTCTTTTACCGAATATGGTATAATCGACTTAGTGAATATCTACTGCGAAAAGGGTATTAGAACGATAAAGTATGTCCATCATGTGTAGTCATCAAGAAATCGACTAATGATTTTGCCATAGTCACCGTATATATTGACGAATCAAACCAATGAAATCACGAAAGCTCGTGATTACTTAAAGAAAAAGTTCAAGATGAAAGATCTCGACAAAATAAAGTTTTGTGTTCGTATACAAGTAGAGCACTTATCAACAGGAATCCTCATGGATAAAGCCCATCCATTAAGCACAACCATGGAGATTCGTTCCCTAAATGTCAACAAAGATCCATTCCGGTCTAGGGAAGACAATGAAGATCTTATAGGCCCTGAGATGCCATATCTGAGTGCTATCGGTGTATTGTTGTACCTAACCAATTATACAAGACCAGACATTGCTTTCTCGGTCAACTTGTTGACAAGGTTTACCTCTGCACCTACTCATAGACATTAGAATGGAATCAAGCACATTATGTTATTTTTGCGTGGGGCTATTAACATGGAATAATTCTATTCTCGGGAGTCTAAATCCGATCTCGTCGAATACGTCAAAGCTGGGTACTTATCAGATCGACACAAGGCCCGGTCTCAAACGTGATAGGTGTTTATACACAAGGATGCAACAATATCCTAGAAATCCACCAAGCAAGACCTCGTGACTAATTCTTCAAATCATTCGGAGATCATCGTTGTACACGAGACCAGCAGAGAATTCGTATAGCTCATATCGATGATCCATCATATCCAACAATCGTGTGGAATTTTTAGCATCGAAACACTAACCGTGATCCATGAAGACAATATCGCTTGTGTTGCATAATTTAAGAAAGGCTTTATAAAGGGTGACAGAGCGAAGAACATCAATCCAAAGTATTTTTATACTCACGACCTTCAGGGTGGAGTAGTCATCTGTATTCAGCAAATACAATCGTGCAACAACCTTGATGATCTATTTACCAAGGCACTTCCTAAGTCTTTGTTGAGTCAAACCCATGATGTAAAAAAATTGAGTGATAGGCAAACTTTAGTCATAGAATGTCCCGGTATGTATTAAGGTTAAGACTCGTGTACTAGGAAATTGAGCCTATAGTGGGTGTAGAGTAAGACTGGTTTAGAATTGAATGCAGCAAGACTGGTTCAGAGAGGAACACGGTTTGGCTGGTTGCATTGAGGACACGACTAAAGAGAGAGTAATGCTTGGGTATTTGGAATTCTGTAGTAAGGAATGGTTGATCCTGAATTGCTTCTGCGAGAAAAGAGTTACTACAGCAAGACTGAAGAACAGTAAGGGTAAGTTCTACAGAAGGGTTTAGAAAAAGTCAAAGTTCACATGTTGCCTTTTGTACTATGTCAGCGTACTATGTTGCCCATGTATATAAATACAAGGGCAATACCCAAGATTTCGAAACCTATGAATCGCTAAATCTTCTTTACTTTGAGAGACAAGTGCAGTAAGACTTCAAGTGAACTGGGGAATAAGTTGATAGTTGAAGATCTGAGTCAGCTATTGAAAGCGGAGTTTGAATAGCACTAGTGTTCAACAAACAAGATCAAGAAGCTGCTTCAAGTCATGTAGAGTAGAAGAAAAGTGCTTGGGTTTTGGGTTGTATTGTCATTTACACGTTGTAAAGTGACAGGTTGATTGTGAGCAAAATGCAATCACACTTAGTGCTATCCTCTTGATATATTACATTAATTATCAAGGGAAGACTCGAGTAAGGGATATAGCCGTATTTTAGTTATATTGTCTTATCAGTATAAAAACCTTTGTGTTTTTATATTACCGTTTTCAGTACATATAACCCTACTGCTAATCAATTTTGACTTAAAAACAAAACTAAAAAGAACCAACATTACTACAGTAAGGTTTTGGATTACTGCAGCAACCTCTGCACAACTCTACTATCAATCTAATTTTGATTAGATTGAAAATTTCGAAAAAAAGAAATTATTCACCCTCTCTAGTCTCACAGAAAATTATATTGAGACTTTCAGTCTTTTTTTGATTTGTTGAGGTTCAATATCGATTTGTGACGTCTCAATGAACTTTCGGGTTAAGATAATGTGTACTCCGGAAGGAGACTGTACTTTTTTTTTCTTTGACCATATTTTTGTGCCACTAGGTTTTTTCTGACAAAATTTTAACGAGGCAATAGCGAGCACCAAACTATTGCTCATATTATCCAATGGGTGTTAATAATATATATGGATAAATATAAGTAATGGGATAAATATGAATAACGTTGCGCAAACACGACACTGACGATGACGCAAAATGAATATGATCAAATCACTGACGTCAATAATCACGTAAGTCTTTAATTCGTTGTAAAGTATTCGTTGTATTAGGACGTTCACTATGAAATAACCTTTTAAGACTCTTTATATTTGAGGCTATAATCATTATAACTTATTATCATTTTAAATAGAAATCAACGCTCTTCATTTTCTCTCGCCTCAAGATCATCGCCTTCATAACATTAGTTATGTTACTGCAGTCATTTGTTCATTTTTCATTCGACAAGTTTTCAACTTTTTCTTTCTATTTTTCAGTTTAATTAATCCGTACATTCGGTCGGAACAAAATGAAATATTGGAGCCGAGAAGCAGCCAGATGAGAGAGAGGCTGTGCAGTCGCCGTTTTAGACCAAACCCTTTTCTCCATTTCATCCCTCTCTTCACCGCATCAATCCATTCCCCAATCTTCTTGGGTTTTCATCATCTCAATTTTCAGGTACTCTTTCGATCCCTCGATCTCGCTTCGATTCTCATTTCACGCTTATCTCGAGCTAACCTCGTCATCGAATCAACAATTGTTTCATCATCTCTTGCATTTTTGTGATTTGGCGTTTACTATTTTGATTTCGAAGTTACCTTTTTTTTTTCCGGATTTGGTGTTGTGTGGTGGCGTGAAATCGGGGTTGAGTTTCGGGTGTACTGTTTGATTCAGGTAACTTGGGAGGAATTTGAATTGGATAGGTTTGTTTTGGGAGGATTTGCTGTGATTGTGCGTTGTTACTTTGTTTGATCGATGATTCGTGTGAAATGTTGTGCGTGAGTTTGGTTTATGAGATCGGTTTTGAGGGGAGAGGTTTTGGGAGGTGAGTGTGGGTGTTGGTGAGTTCGTGGGTGTTAGAAAGGACAGTTCGGTTGATTTAGATTGTTTAGGGTACGGATGCTGTCATATCGATGCTTGAAGCTTGGGTGGGCAATGATTTTGAAAGGCTAATGCCTTCGCATCTTGTTGACGGGTTTTTTCCTGAGAGGGAGTCCTCAAAGTGGTTAGCATGGCTCCTTAGGTGTGTTCGTGTGTGCAATTTTTATGATCGAGGTGATACAGAGTTGAAAATATTGGAAGAGAAAGCCCTTTTCCCGGATGTCTACATCAGTAATTCCTACCTTATTAGCGAACCTGGTGAAATGGGATAAAGGATTTGTGTGTTATTGGTTGTAGTAGACTCTATGACTTCTAGTCCTAGAGAAATGTCTAAGTACTCTTGAATATTTGTATCAGTTGCAGATTCAATGACAGTTGTGTATATTACTCTTGCTTTCAGTAGATAGCAAGCTGAATGATACATTTTGGTGATGGGAGTTTTCTTTTTCCATGTGTCCCGTAGTTAATAACCATAGGGTAGACGGGTTAGATACTTGACTTGTTTTAAGCCGTTATAATTTTGCAATGAATCAAAACAAATCGTGCTTGTGGCTGTATTGGCTTTGTCCTCTCCTCGTGACATCGAAAGTCCTTTTCCTCTATTTACGAATTCCTTGTCAATCTGTACCTCGTGTTCTGTTCATAGTTAATGTCTAATAGGATTATGAACACCCAAAAGTTCATTTTCCTCTTGTTCTAGGTACTGATAACTACTCAGCGTGACAGTTTGTTGCTAAATCTGGTTTGAACTTAGAAAGGAATATCGAATGACCTTTGATCAGTATTCTTACAGATACACTTTATTGAAACTTCATCTTTGTTATTTGAATTTGATGGGCAGTTTTTTTAGGGGTTCTCTCTTCAAGTTGCTCGAGCAAATGTTATGAAAATGGTTGATGCTTTAGCTTTTGTTTTGAGTGATTTTTCATTGTTATTTCTGGGAATTAAAATGGTGTCTCTTGATTGGAAGAAAACTAATATACTTTTTACAGACAGTGAAACCAAAAAAAAAAAAAACTTTTAGAATCAGCTGCTTCACCATAGCCTCTGGGTTATGGGTACGAGTTATCATTACCTGAAATAATCGTCTGGTTTATGCAAGTTTCAGCAGTGGAATGCAAGGTTGTTTTGTTCCCTTAGTATGTGTAATTCTGCTGTTGGGCTTTGATTGACAACTTTGCGGTGGCTTTGATTGACAGCTTTGCGGTGAATGACCTGATCAGCTTGTGAGTAGTGGACATCTATTTGGGCAACGATGAGTGCGATAGGTTTCGATATTGGGAATGAGAACTGTGTTATTGCTGCTGCGAAGCAACGGCTAATCGATGTGTTACTAAATGATGAATCAAAACGCGAAACTCCGGCTGTGGTGTCGTTTGGTGAGAAACAGAGATTCTTAGGAGCTGCCGGAGCTGCTTTGGCAACCATGAGCCCCAAGTCAACAATTTCTCAGCTGAAGAGGTTGATTGGACGTAGTTTTAGTGAACCCGATGTTCAGGATGACTTGAGGCTGTTCCCTTTTGAAACTTCACAAGGTCCTGATGGAGGCATTTTGATTCAGTTGCAGTACATGGGTGGGAAACACACCTTTACTCCGGTTCAAATTTTAGCCATGCTACTCTCACATTTGAAACAGAT
>JAOVYX010018754.1:0-19616 GCA_035668315.1 Drosera spatulata
CTCCCTCTAATCTCTCTCTAAAATATTTTATTATTTTGTTAATTTCGATAATTATCTTTCGAAAAAGTTAATCCGACGTAAACGTTTCTGTTATAATAAAAAGTCACCCACATGGGGATATCATAATTACTTATCATATACTCCCTTCGTTCTGAATTATTTATCATAATTTGCAAAACATATCTGTCAAGACAAAGTTTGACTCGCATCGCGAGACGATGAAATATTATTTTTTATAAAATTATCGCGAAATATTAATGATAATTTAATTTATGTACTTTAACCTGACGCTAGTGGCATAATTTTCTTGCATCATTAAAAAGGACAAACAAAACTCCTCAAAATATATATTAAATAATATAATGATTGAGAGTGTTGTATTTAATATGGAACGGAGGGAGTAGTAATCAGTAAGAGTATCAAGATCACTATAATCTTGTACGAAAAACTTTAAATATGGAAATTTAAAATGATTGAAATGTACATGCAAGTTTTTTTACTTGTTTCACCCCTGTCGGTCAAGCACAGTATAATAATTAATAGGAGTACATTGTATTTATTGCATATGATGGAATGATGTAAGGGTATATGCTCTCTATTTCAAAGTTGATATCTAGCTTAATTCAGTACAAATCTCTAGTAATTTATTGCACATGGATGAAGACATGTCCTAATTTTTAGCTTCATTTGCTTTGATGATGGAGATTGCTACGATGAAGATGTCGGGACCATATCTATAAAAAAACTTGAATAGTGGGATCAATTGTCGAACCATAGCTCGAGAAAATCAGTGTATCCACAAACAAAACAATAAAGATGTAATTATGTCGAAAACTGCTTTAAATATGACCTGGAAATGATAACAATGTAGGTTGTGATTTTTCGTGCACTCTTCCTCTTCATATGCAGGAGTATACATATAATTTTATTTTCTCCGTTCTCATCGACAACAGTGAAGTTATTTCCCAAGTCCAAATTTACAAGTCACATTAAATACTTTTGTCTATAGGTTGTTACGTAACTTCACATCATACGTACATAGTTGCCCTGTGACAGGTGCCGTGATCAGCAATTCAAGTTCAACTATGAAGAAAGGGGAGAATAAGGATGAACCATGCGCAAGTCTGAGTTCCAAACATTACAAAAAATTCTATGATCTAAACATTGTTGGATTAGTTTTTCTTATAATAGGTGTCGAGTTCCAGTCCTATAATTGTGGATGAAGAAAACAGACGGAGATGGTTACTCGGCTTCACCCAGCTCTACGACGAACCTGCTATGCATTCAACTTCATCGAAGTGCGTTTTTCCAGAGAAGTAATTGAAAGCTCAAAAGAACGGACTAAAGCTTTTAAATTATTGTGAACATTTCATGGGACCGCATCATAATTTGCTCATATATGTATACGACATAGCAATTGGTCTAGATTCTAAACTTCCATAATATTTCCATCACAAGATATAAGCTAGGGACGCATTTAAGTGGTTGAAATAGTGTGACAAAACGAAATATCCAAATGTAATCTATAAAATATAGTTTGGGTCACTAGTGTCGAAAATAATGGATCTTAGTATAAAGCCAGCTGTGTCAATATTATCGAAGAAATCATACATATAGGGATCGAATTAGTATCCTCGCGGCACGTTTTTGTTCTGATACCAGATCGAAGAATTAGTTCCATTCAAAATTCAAACTGAATATATAAATTTTTTAATATAAATATATATATATATCATAACAATTAATAATCTTAGCTTTGATTCCGCTGATCATCATGTTTTTCATATCTTTGTTGATCCTTAATCACGCTATATGTGATCAATAATGATAAAGAATAACCTTTTCCATTGAGAATCAAATGTTCTTTTCTTACCCAACCTAATCTAATAATGGACATGAAACAAATACAATAATTTAATTAGTCAACTCCCTGACTCATTCATTGAAAACAGACCTCAGTTTAATTTATCCTTGAAATCCGAATCATCTTTGAAAATGGAGCCACAACCACAACCTTCTAGGCAAACCAAAGTTCGTTTTGTTTCCCCGAAAATCAAAGTCATATCCTCCATTCAATCAGTGCACTTTTTCCATCATGGCTAAGGACCGGAAATAGTTTCATCGTCTACAAAAAGTTTTTCCCTTCACTTAATGATATGAAACCAAAACATGTTAAACATATAGCATTCGGTTTATGCGCTGCCCCCTCGCAAAGAATTAAAATAAAAAAATATATTTTTTAAAAAAATAATGAGGGATAGCTGCGACAGTTATTACTGCTGTAGCTGCTTTTTTCCGTATACCATTTCCTATTTCAAAGTTTAAGAGTTGTGACTGGCCAAGTCGTTGTCAGTACCATTGAATGATTAATGCATAAAATATCCTCATGTTTTCGCCACATTTACCTAATCAAAGCTCCCAATCATGTTACGTTTTGCTAAATCATTACCAGAACCCTTATTTTCAACCTGATTAAAACAAAGTAATGCGCATTGAATCAATAACAAAAGCACATCCATGTAAAATGCTGTTATATGTACCATCAACCCTCATTTTATTATGAATATACCATGATCGAAACCTGTGTGACTCGAAAACGTCACAAGACACCCTTACATATAAGGTAGGATACATTCACAACCAGATTCACTACGTTCTATCAAGTGACACACAACACATGCGTCACGCTTATATGTGAACTTGCATCATTTTCAACTATCCATTTTTTTTGATATGTTGAAGGTATGGTGCAAGCCAATTGTCCTCCAATTCAGATCGCGCTGAGTTGTGCGTTGGTCCTCTGATTTATTAAGACACCCCCACAGACACCCTATAATCCATGTGGGTTACGAAAGGGACTCTCAATATATCCACATATCCACGGTCGATGTAGCGATCGTTTGGGCTCTACCTCGACCGTGACATATTGGGTAACATCAAGTTTAGGTAAGCTGTAATTGTCGTTCCCTATTTTACTAACAGAGGCGCCGCATATGCTCTAAAGATCCGCACAAGCATCATTTCATCACAGGGATAAGCGGATGGAGTTGAAACGGTTTCAAGACACACGATCAACCATTACACATGGAATCCTAGCCAAAACCCCCAACTGGCTGTCCGCTTAGCAGAGTCACGTCTACTTATCGAGAACCGAACACCCGACGTTTTTAGTGTAAGGATATGAGCTGAGTCTCTCGAAGTACTGAACACCCGACATTGTTAATGTAAGAGCGATACTCTTGAAGTAGTCGTTAACCTCAACCGGAGTGCCCTGAGGTTATCATTGATTGCTCCCAGCAAAAGGTATCAATGATGGATTGCGCTTGCCTTGCCCACTTTGGAGAAGAGGCTAAGCAGAACAAGGACCAGGCATGTTCAAGGCATGCAAGACTGCAACAAAACATGGTAATTGGGTACCTCACAACATCAACAATTGTCAATTATTAAAGTGACAAAGGACACAAAGTACCTATACCTAGTGTTGTGGCTTTCTGGGTTCAAACAAGGAGGGTAACTCATAGAGCACTCCAGATCTGTTATACACTTTGTGATTTGTCGTCGACGCCGACTCTCCTACGAGGGGAGGGGGAAGAAAATATGGAGATGAAGCGACCGGCTTATGAACTGGGCCTCAGGAGGCTGTCGTCGTCGTTACTCAAAGAAATGGGGCTCTGAATTGTCGTGCCTAGCAAGGGCAGGAGTGACCGTTCTATACAGTAGAAACATAAACCCAATGTGAACCAGGAACAACACAGAACTCACCATGAACAATCTTTATTGCAAACCCACGACAGGAAACCAGAAACAAGCAACCTGCATAGATTACTTGCGAGACACTGGTGATTGGTGAAAGAGGCAAAAGATAACGTGCAACAAAATCAGTACGAACTCAAATCATAACATAATCGTCTTCATTGTAACTATCCCTATGAAAAGGCTGAAGTCACAGAAATCCATCCAAGAACATAACAGAATCAAGGTGCAAAGACCAACAGTGATCCCCTCAGCAGTATAAGTTTTGACACGATTAGCAACTAATATGCCCACATGCTTGCAAATGTTATAGAGCACAGTAACGATAACAGGAGCATTTGAAGTTCTTTCTTAGAAGATGGGCACCAGAACTGTGTGAGTCGCTTCAGCTTCATCGAACCTTTATTTTTTGATCTAGCACCAGAAGTAGAGCAAATATCAACCTTCAACAACATTGATAAGCTCATACTCGATCAGCGATAGATTGTTATCTTCCTTGACCGTGAACTCTGCTGGTTCGGCTACTTCAATGCGGCCCCACCTGTCAACAGCAAGCCTCATGGATCCCTTGAACATATCGATTTTGGCATTTCGGAGAGTGACAGTAGTCCCTGCTGTCATCACATTCACTGAAGACACAAGCAGCAGACTCATTAGCACAGAACCACGTACAGCGGGAGAGAGAGGCAATTATAAACATCAATTACATGAACATTTAAATAGTGACTGAAGGTGAGGTAAGGACTCCATTATAACCCAGAAAGTACATAAACAATTCCATTAGACCATGACAAATTTTGACGAGTCATTCCTCGCACACAGCAGCCTAGTATTAACTCAAAGAACATAGAGTTCACACATACCAAAGTACCAAAACGTATTGCATAGAACATAAACAAATTTTACGAAGTTTACAAAAGAGCTTAAGTACTTTACGAACGGAACAAAAAGGTTCTAGCAGTTGGATAGAAAGGAACATATAGATGATCTTATTCAGAGCACAATACTTCTGCACTGAATTACACCCCGAATATGATTCATATGAAGACACCACGAATAAAAATTCAAGGGAGGAAAAAAAACGTCACCAGATCTCATGCTTGCTTGAAGCCTGACCACATTTCAGTGATTAGATTTGTGCAAAAGAAATCAGCGAACATGCAAATACTTAACAAAAGCATAAACCAAATATTTTCTTTTTCTTTTTATTTTCTCATTCATTCCCAAGGCAAAGAAAGGGCTCCCCACAAGGCCACAACTGCAATACACACTTCCAACCGAGTAGGATTCTTGCATAACGTTTTCTTTTTCCCTTTTTTGCCAGAGAAACACACCTATTTTGGTGAGCTTCAACGTTCTACTTTACAACTTAGACATATGCTAGCATGTATTTCCTTCTAAAACTTTCAAAGATGCAAATTACAGAATGCTACCCTGAACATAGGCACCAATGATAATTTGTCAAACATTAAGAAACAACAATAACAACCGAGTTCAAGTAACTATCACTGAGTCGTATTCACAAAAAAAGTTGAAGGCCACAAGTAAAAATTATCCAATGTTGCCATTTCAAGTACAAGGTTCGAGGCTTCGAGTAACTGATTTAACATTGCTAGGCCAAGAGCAAGCCTTCAAACTGCATATACATAGAGAGAGAAATAGCAGAAGTTAAGATTGTTTAAAACGTTGGCAAACATCTAAGCAACTTCACATTTTTTAACAATTCAAACGCGTGAATTGTTCAATTAAATTTTTATTATATAATGATACAAATGGTCTCATGTAATTCAGAGTTCTAAGGACAAAAACTTCTCAGCGGTCGCCTAAATGAGGCAAATAACAAAAATACAGTCAGCATGTATGACCGGTTACGTAAGAGCAGATTTTGAACCGGAATCAGCAATGCAGTTCGGCCTTGATCTTCATACCAGAATGAGATTGTGTAAAACTTACAATCAAATAAATCATTTATCGGCAGAGACTAAAACCATTAGAATCACAACACAACCTGATATATGAAAACCACAAGACACCAACCACGCAGTGCAATATACCTTGAGCGTCTCGGGCAGTGAAGACAATCATTCCTGTCTCATCCCCTACCAAACATTCAGCCATACGTGACTGACGACCTTGAGGTCCATCAGAACGGCCTCTTGGAGCAATCAACTTTGAATCAACGACCTTTACTGTGAGTGTGAGGCCACTTAAACACGGTCTTAGCTGCTCTACCTTGGTAAAAACTGGCTTCCTCAATGCAGGCTTTGCTTCCGCCATTCCTAATTTAACTACAAACCACCAAAAAAATAAAAAAATAAAAAAAAATCCTTAAAGTTCAAATTTTTATTCAATACACAAGAAAGACATAAATAGAGGATGTTTCCCAATCATTATCAAACAACCATTTTGAAATGGGCACTGGTAAACATAACACATAATCTTGCTGGTACCATGGTTAAAACGGATAGGCCGAAAGAAACATGAGCAATACTAAAAAAAATAAAAAAATCCTACCTTTTATACCATTATATGGAGACGCAAACAAGCATCATTAACCTTCAGGAGATCGAAAACGATGACCGCACTTACCCCGATGATTTTTTATTGGCTAAGATTTAGTGTAATCTCATTCTATTAGCTTCAATACCATTCAAGCCAACAATGTTGACATCTACAGATATACTATCAGGACACGAACCTGATCGAAAGCAATTCCCACAAGGGTTATAAAGTTGATGCAATGTCAACTACTATTTCACAAAGGAAAATTAGGGTTCAGAATAGAAAACGACACTAAAAATTGAAAACAATTGAAGGATATCAAAATCCAAACAACCTCATTTCTAATCACCAAAAACCCAACACGTAAACACATCACATCCAATGTAAATCAGCGATTCTCGCAAATCCACCACGAAAACAATCAAAAGCTTCGGTCTTTTCACCATCGCAAGCAATTCGATTTGCAATTCTATAAAGACCCATCACAAGAATCGTGCAATAGAAAACAAAGACGATTGAATCAATAGAACAGTGAAAAAACAATACTTACAAGAAAATTTGGGAGGATTTAAGATGTGTTTCAGAAACGCATCCGGTTGTGCTTTTTGGGTTGGTTTGTGTTCTATTCAGTTTTTATGTGACTCACGTGTAGGATACCTTCAAGTGTTAATTGGATTTGATCATGTTCGGTGAGACTTGAAAATTGAAGTTTAATCTAAAATTTGATATGTTTTAAAAAAAATATATATTTTATAGAATATATTAAGATTTTTTTTTAAAATTTTATGTGATATTTATTTTATTTCAAAAAATATCATTAATTGAATTGATTAAAAATTAATCCCATAATCAGTTCACTCTATAAAAATAAATAGTTAAATGTAACAAATCCGATAAGGTTATAACCCCTCATTTTTTTGAAAAGAAATAAAATTATATTAATAACCTCAAAAGGAAAAGGAGTACAAAAAATTGTCTTAGCAAGCATCTCCTCCGATCTTAACATCAAGATCATCGGTTTACATCATTCCAATTCCAGAACGAATTCTAGTAGCTAAAGCCTCTACATTAGTTGTCACGTCTTGAAAAAATCTTCTATTTCTCTCCTGTCATACTTAGTACATAAACTAAGCCATAAATAGCTTTTGCATAGGAGCTCCCTTCCTCCCCTTACTTATCTTTGCCATCCATTGCCACCAGTCCTCAAAGTTTCTGGCATGATTCCTAAGTTGCATTCTTCCCAACACAGCTTCAATAACTTCGTTTGAAAACCTACAGAATACAAAGAGATGATTGACATCTTCCACCCCTTGCCAACATAGAACACATTGGTCATTATCGATGATGCCTTTAGCATATAACCAAATCCTGATCTCCAGTTTACTCAGCCTCATTATCCATATCAGAAATGCTTGCCTTGGAGGAATAATTTTGTTCCAAATAGTTCTTGCCCAAGGCACTGCTTTTGCTTTCTCCTTTGACAAGGTATAGCCTTTTCACACCGTATATCCTTTGGTTCTCCAGTTCAAGCTGTCTTGTTGACTGATCTTGCCACAAAGAGCATCACAAGCTTTCAAGATAGCTGACCAAGTCCATCCATCCCTTCTCTGGTATTTTCATATATCTGTCTTTTTTAAGTATATCTCATTTAACCACTTGATCCATACATGGTCACTTTTCGTTGCAATGGCCTATAGATTCTTAAACAAGAATGCCATGTTCTACCATTTCAAATCGATAATACCCAGTCCCCCTTCTTTTTTTTTCCTCGCACACCTGACTCCAAGCAACTAGAGCTTTGTGTGACATCATAGCTGAACCAGACCAGAGATACAATCTGCATTTCTTCTCTATCTTCTCAATGAAGGCAACAAGATAACAGAAATATCTGCACCCAATATGAGTGTAATGACAGGAGAATACTTTTAATAAGTATAAAACGACCAGCATAGCTAAGCAACTTTGCATTCCATGAAGTAATTCTGGCCATGATCTTGTCAATTATGCCTCTACACATTCGAATACTCATCCTCTGAGCTGTTAGAGGTACTTCGAGGTATCGAACAGGTAAAAGCTCCAAGCTGTATACCCACAGCATCAAGTAATACTTCTTATCTGATCTCATTTAAACCACCTATGAAGCAGGCACTTTTCAAAAAATTCATCTCTAAACCACTTTCATTTGCAAAAAGCAACATTTCCTTCTTAATCATGTGAACTGATCCCTGATTTGCTTTGTTAAACAACAAAAAGTCATCAGCAAAGTATAAGTTCATAATTTTAAAGGGTTTATATCTAGAATGGAATTTAAACTCTTTCTCTCTACTCATTCTACTCAACCTTCTTCTAAGATATTCCATTATGATCACAAAGAGGTAGGGAGATGAGGAAACCCCTTGTCTTAATCCGCTTTGAGTAAGGAAAGGCTTAATTAAGGGCCCATTAATTTCAAGAGAGTAATTGACAGTGGAGAGGCATACCATTAACCACTGAATAAAAGTGCATGGAAATCTCAGAAACTGCTCCTAAAGGAAGAGGCAATGAACTGAATCATAGGTTTTCCTTATGTCCAATTCCATTGTGCACCTAGGAGAAATATTCTCCCTATCATAAGCACATATCAATTCCTGACAGAGCATCACACTGTCCGTTATCAGTCTATATCTTGAACGAAGGCACTCTGTGATTCATGAATGAGACCAGACAAAACCCACTTCAGTCTATTATACAAGCCATTAAAAATGATTTTATACATAGTAGAACAACATGAAATAGGTCTAAATTCTTAGGGGATGAAGAGGGCCATCACCCTTTGGAATAACCTTACACTTTCGTTTAATATACAGTACAGATGTTGTGACCATGAAAAAAGAAAAAGAAAAAAAACACAACATACCCTCCTAAAAAAAATGAAAGATTTAATGCAGAAGGATTTGCCTATATAAATTACAGTCAGTATGATGGACGAAATTATTGTATAATATCAATCATTATTTGAGTTATATATATATATTTTTCGATGTTAATAAAAATGTGTCTGTTTGTCACAGTTAGTTCGATCCCTTGTGAATAGATCGTACCATATGATGATTTGAAAGTACGTCGGACTGATTTGATGATGCGGGATCGATTTGAGGATACGTCGACTGATCTGCACATCAAGAACCAAGAAAACGTCGTTGGTCGGGAGACTGTGTTGTGCACCTCGGACGTCCGCTTCAACCCTCAGGTCAGTATATGCCTGATCTGGGAGAAAGAGAATGAGGAGAAGAGTATTGTATGTGAAGGAGTAAAAATGAGAGAGGATACCTCCTTGGGAATGGTGAAATGTATTTAGAGAAAAAAAAACCCTAATTGGGTGTTATAGATCGTGATCTGGAATCTTAATATTCGTAATCTTGTGCGTGCACTTATAAGATAACAAACGTCGTTATCTTTATTTATAACCCAAGGTTATAGACTGAAGAAACTAAAATGACTCGTCTGGTTGGGTGTTGTGTGATCTACTTGACTCGTCTTGACGAATGGAATAATCTTGTCCGGTTCAAAATCCTATTAAATGAAAAACTTGAATCATGCTAGGATTAAAGCCTTGATAACGACGATAATAGTTACATGTATTTTAAAGTATAATATTTTTATTAATATGTGTGCAAACATAAATTAAATCTGTGAACGTTTTAATATCTCGATTTTAAAAAGAACATTCATGTATTTAAATAAAGTTATTTTTGCTTAGATAGATTAATTAAATATGCTTAGTTATCAGGGTTATGTATGAATGTGATGTTTCTAGATAATACAATATACGCAATGTACTTAAACCAACGCAAGCCATTTAATTCCTTGTAACAGTATACGAATATTAAATCTTGAACATGTTAATGAATTCCATGGTAGTCACATGGTAACCCTTTAAATTCTGTGCATGATTAATAAAAAGCCTAAGAAACCTGAACGGTACAAGTAATGCCTGCTAACTTGAAAATATTTAATCTGGATAACTTTAGATTGGGACAGTCATGCTTTCTTGACTAATTAGGAGGGAATGATTCATTTCGAAGTGATTCATGCACTTTGCATGCGTGTACGTAGTGGAGATGAGGAGTTGGTCCGTTTCTTGGGCATAAGTCATCCTGGGATACTATACGTCCACCTGTTAAGTCCTAGTATGATCTAACAAACCTATTAGAGACTTCTTGTTTTCATTAAGCTGTTCTCATATCCATTTCTGATAAAACATGAAAATCAATACACACACGAAATACCTGAAATAAATAGAACTATCCTGTATCAGAATCCTAAAATTATAAAATATCTGATACCTGTGCATGAAACTACTGCTTGCTATACTACTGTTTGTTATATCATATTGTTTGTGACATAGGGTCAAACACGTATATAATAAGACATGTTAATCCCATGCAATTAACGTGTAACCATTGTTACTAGGCTCCAAAGCTCACTGTTACAAGTTCAGTTACAGGTTGAAGGAAAGGTGGGCTGGATTACGCTAGCGAAGGAATAAGTGTCTTCTTGAATAACAATCTTTAGGTTTCTGATGTAATATTTTATTTGTTAAGACTTTCATGTATTCATGACAATATAAGTTTTTTAACATAGGAAATTATAGTTTTATGTTTCTGTACCTTAACCTCATGTATTTTTGTCGCTTTCTACGTGTCGTATCGACGATAACGTCACGTGTCACATGTTCATTGGCAGTAAGTTTTGGGACAATACACGTACAAAGTAAGAAATCAAAACCGATAGTCTAACTACTGACGTTAATACTACGCATTTTGAGAAGCTTTGTGTTGAGTCAAACCCATGATGTACAAAATTTGAGTAATAGGAAAACTCTAGTCTTAGAACGTCCCAGTATGTATCAAGATTGAGACTCGTCTGTTTGAAAAGTGAGACTACAATGGGTACGCAGTAAGGCTGGTTCAGAAAAGAATGTAGCAAGGATGGTTCAGAGAGGAACGCAGTAAGGTTGGTTCAAAGGAATACAGTAAGGTTAGCAGCATTGAAGTCATGAATAAAGAAACAGTAAGGCTTGAGCATTTGAGCTTCTGCAGTAAGGAATGGTTTATCTTAGATTGCTTCTACTTGAGAAGGATTACTGTTGAAAGACTGAGGGACAGTAAGGCCAAGAACAACAGAGGGTCCAGATGAAGAAAAGAATCACGTGGGATACCTTGCAGAGTTCAGTGTCCTTTCAATGTCAGAAACAGGAGTCACGAGAAATGAAAGCGACGGTTTAGAGAAAGGACGATTCTGATAACGGTTACAATTTTGGGGTTTCCTATAAACACAAAAGGTGATGCCTAAGATTGAATAAGATTCTGAACCTACGAATCTCCATTTCTCTAAACTGAATACTCGTTCAGTAAGACTGTAACGCCCCGACTTTCACGCTTTGATGACGCGCGGACGTTATGCTGTCACGGACGAAATTCATAACAAGGCCAAATAACCTGGACGGATTTACACGTATAGAAGGTGTTTGAGTTTTGTCTCGAGAACCCAAGAAGACATCATATGATGGGCACAGGAAAAACTTGAAAGCGCCTGGGCGCAGGCATAGGCCATGCCCCGGCGCGAGCTGTGTGATTCAATCACGATGCAGGTGAAACATCAAAGCGCCCGGACGCAGGCTTAGGCCACGCCCGGACGCAGATCAGATTTTTCTAGCCGGACGAGTTTGGGTCGAAAATGAGATTTGGTCCAAGTTTCAATTATATCTGAGTCTATAAATAGCCCTGTATCATATTTGGGCCACGTCATAATTTATACAATGGGGTTATAAAATTCGTTTGTCAAAATCATGACAAAAATATGATAAGGACCCGAAAAATTCCGTAAAATTTAGTTTCACGATAATTGACATGAATAACAAATAATCGTATGTTATAATTTATTTACGGGGTTAAAAGGTCTGTATGACGTTATAATAATAAAAGAATATAAAATATGAATGAAATACAACCCTAATACGTAAATATGAGGAAATACGATCTTAATGCAAAAATATCGTATTTATATGAAAATAACGTAAACCGTATTTTGGAACTTATTTCTTTTATGTCAATTTCTACTCCACCTAAATTAAATTATTTACTCACTAATTATCCACTTAAACTATTTTAATTGATTTAATTTTCTATAAATACAGGCTCTTTTATCCTTGAAAAACTTCTTACAAACTTAAAAATACTCCTTGTCATGCAAGAGAAGAGATAAATAAAAGCAGAAAAAAGGAGAGTTTGAGGAGAAATTAGGGTTGCACGGCGACAAGGATCTTTCATCATTAATAAGAGAATGTGATCATCTTACTTCGAAATTTTGTGGAAAATCATAGGCTCTGTGATAAATTTTGATTTTAATATATGTTGAATCTTCACTTATCTAATTTCTGATAAAGTTGATAGATCATGATTTGAAGTTGTGAATCTCAAGATATAAACCAAAATATTCGGATATATTAATCTGTAAGAATTGATTACAAGGATCACTTTATAACTTAATCTGGAATTACACAGAAAGAGTTTGAAAAACGAGCCTTATATCAATGGAAAGATCTTGAGGTCTAGTTTCCAGAATAGTTTAAAAATCTTGATTTGGAGTTGTATGTAAGGAGCTATAAGCTGATTAGTGAAGAAAGATCAAACTATCTGATCTAGCAACAAAAAAAAAATAAAAAAATTGAAGGAATAAACTGTTATTATTGGTATGGTTGCATGATAGAAACTTTGATTCAATGAAAATATTATGGAGTCTAGTTTATGTACAATTTTACAATATATTTTTGAAGCTGTATACGAGAAGTTATAGATTCAAAAACGTCGAAGGATCATGTTTGACAGAATCTAGGAATGAACCGTTTTGATCCCGAAACAACTCGAACTGTTCAAACACACTTCTAATGATGATAGATACATAAAATCATCATCATGGATTATCAAAATAAGTATCAAAGACTTTTCTCAAAGCTTGACACCACCACATAATATTACTATGACAGTTTTTCAAGAAGTACGAACAAATATGCTTAACTTCATAACGTGAACAATCATTCACAAGGGCGTGTCTTAATACGCGTATCGTATTATATTATAGGACTTGAAGACGCTGCTCGTTGTCACTTAAGAATGAGGCTGAGCATGTGCATTTGAAGAACTATGGTAAAAGGTAACGTTTAGATTTATTGTGTGTGACAACGCGTGTTATTATACCGTGCGTATAATAATATGCATTGGAATCTTTGGACGTAGCCACTAAATATGGCTGACGTAAAATACTGACTGTAACTGCTGTGTGATGTGTGCTAAATACTGAGTGCTGTGGAGTGTTGTTGCATGGTGTGCGTTATGCCTTGTTTGTTGGTATAATGACGACGAATGTGTGAAAAGAGTGTAAATCCATAAATTGATGAGATAACTCCATGATATAAAATACAAAGAGGGTTGCGTTTGTCACATATGCTATAGAGTGACTTGGTGGTGACATTCTTTCATCAACCTTTTGGTATGAGGATATCTCACTGTAGGAGACCCTGGGCTCCGGTTTGACTGATCCCCTTTCGCGGATGTCCCTTTTGCTAATGTTGAATAAATCTTACTTTTGAAATTGAATAAGTCTCGTCAAGGACACAATTATAATATTGAGGGTATCTATTTTCTGTCGTCTCTGTGTGATTAATATGATAATAAGTTTAACAAAGTCTTGAGTGAACTGTTGAGTGTAGCAGTACGTAAGACTTGGACTGAGGACCAGTCGTGTCACTGTGTCATTATTTCAGTTTATTTGATATGGACGTCTTGACTGTCATTTTCATAAAGGGTATGATGGTAGTAAATGACGTTGATAATATCTGGAGTGTCGATGGACGCATGGTTTCGAGCATTGTTACGTGATGTTAAGTGTGCTTATGTGACTAGGATGAATCACTGGTATACTTGTGATGATAATTGTGAATGTTAGACTAGCATGATAATTCCAGAGTGCTGTAACAAAGGATCCAAGTGATCATTTCTCTTTTCTTTTCTTACCTTATTCTCTCGTGTAACCTCTGATAAGGGGGCCGATACGTTATTGAGCTTCTATAGCTCACGGTTACTATTTTTCTGTGTCTTTTTTCTTCTCTTTGATACAGGAGTAAGATTTGAAGGAGAAGTGTGACCTAAGATTTGATGTTAGATGTAGCTTATGTGTGAAAGCTATTCTGATCTTAGAAAGAGATATAAATTCCGCTGTAAAGGTGATATTATGAGATATGATTGAGTGCTTCAAAAGTTTCTAAACTAAAGATGTATAAGTGAACTTAGCATAATTTTTATGACTAAAGTAGAAAGTATAGTTTTTGCCTAATTGAGGCGTTGGGCCTAGCGGCAATGACGTCATATGTATCATTAATAAGTATTAGGAAGTCGAGACGCTACATCGTGATATTCGGATCCATCAGATTCTCGAATTGAATTCGGATCAAATTCGTAACAGAAGGCAAAAAAACCAACTAAGCAGTTAAGTAGTTATATTACATAATTAGTTCGTAAAATTACAGTCTATTTTCAGTAACCAAAATATTACAAGTCACATTACATGTTATCTCTGGTAAGCTTCCAGTAACCTTTCAGTAAGATTCCAGTAAGATTCGAGTAAGCCAAAGTGCTATCAGTTTAGTTACATGATAACCAAAATAGATCTAAACTATTATATTAGTCCAAAAAAATACGTGATAAGCTGTATGCATCCAGTCTTCACTCTACTGGACTCTATCATTAACCTGTTGATCTTCTACAAATGGAATATATAACCCGTTAGTATAAAACTCAGTAACCTAGAGTATATGAATTTCATTTGTAGGGCACTCTCCCAATTATGACGAATCGGTGAGTTTCAATAAAACGTTTTCGTATTTTATAAAAATATAAGCTCCATATCAATTAAGTATTTTTGTTTATACATCTTAATATCTTTTATGTCTTTTTCTATTTATTATCACGAGTCCATGACTCGACTCGAAAGACAACTTCAAAGACATGACAGACTTAGAGTACAGAGATAGTACGCCAATCGTCAGTCGGCCTACACCATAAATCATATTTCCCTTCGATTCGATCCGTACCTACATATTTCCTACGTCGCAGTCGCATCTCGTGTGATTTCAATGAGGCACCTGATGCCAGCATTGAGATGAAAAGGTCTTCTTGTAGAGAGTAACTAGTGGTCCTGTCACGACAGCATCAAAGCCGTTGCATGCATGCGAAAAAGTCTACTTGGATGCATGTCCATTGCTCCCTAACTAGTTCTTCGTCCGTAACGATGACTCAAAGAATAATGCTTTTACAACCACCAAGACTATTCAAGGAAGCAAGGAATGATCTCAATGGATCCAAGAAGGGACGCCAAACTCGAGCTTCATCGCAACAATTCCAAGGAAATGACAATGGTCATACCGAACCTAAGAAGGGATGCCATGTTCGACCTTCTCAATATTTTCAAGGAAAACAACCAACGTTTCAATGGATCCAAGAAGCGACGCACAACGCACGACCTTCACAACTCAAGGACACGTATATTGTTTATTTCATTTTTTGTTACTTCATAACATAAAGATATTGCAGCCAAGCTCTATGTCTCGTGTCCTTTTCATTTAAAAGTATTTATGAGTCGTTTTTATTTATTTTTCGAGAGGGTATATATATTATAATGATACGTATTCTATCCTATTTCAACCCTAATGCCCCACATCACATATCAAGCATGTAAAACATTCATCCCCGATCTCGATCTTAATGTCAAGGTTTGTCATTATAACCCAATCCCCCCATGATATATTTAGTATCCTTTTAGTACATAAATCCCGTGATTAAGTATAATTCATCATATCACCATACCCAGTATATGTATATAGAACGAAAGACACCAATGGCATTCCGGGATCATGATTAGCATTAAAATAGCGTCTCATAACCTAATGCATGCAACCATGCATATATAACCAAAACCCTAATTCCGTGTACACTATAACACACCAACCATGCAAGCAAGCATGTCATCGCCCTCCTGACGGTACTCTCCTCATCATAATCACCATAACACTTCATATTTATAAAATATTAAGCACGAGACGGATCGAAGGAGGTTAGGTTATCTTTCATGCGTGATTAAATCTAATAACGCCAAAACCCTTGAAACCATAGGGCCAAGACCACACCCGCTGTTCAGGTGTTGCTGCAGGCTAGTGGTGGCTGACCCGGACGGCTCTACATCCTTTGATGGCTGCCCGACGCTGCTGGTGGTCGTCGGAAGTTCCGGCAAGGTGGTTTACCTAGTTTCATGGTGGTTTAAATCTAGAAAATAAGGAAGGTTGATGTGGTTGCCGGTGAGCTTAGCAGGCTCCGTCGATGTCCTTGGTGTTTGTCAAAGTTGCTGGCCGTTGGTGGTCGAAGGGAACGTTGGTGGCGTCGGTGACGAGTAAGAGCTGCGCGATGTCTCTCCTGGCTGCGTACGGTTCTTCGATGTGCTGCAGGGAAGACGAAGACGGCATACAAGTGGTGGTGGAGATATGGTTTACGGTGAAGGATGATGACGGCTCGGCAGTGATCGGTTTTGGTGTGGTGTGGCGCGGTTTCAAGGACGATGATGCATGGTTGTGTGTTGATGACGAGCTGTGGGCGGAGGTTGTTGCGTGGAACGAGGGGAATGCGATGGTGATGGTGTTGAATGGTGGGTGAGGCGAGAAGAAAGAAGAAGAGAAGAGGGGGGACGCGATGGTGTGCTCCAGTTGCTGCTCGATGGGATGATGATGATGGCGCGATGGTATGGTGGCACATGAGGGTGATCGATGAAGATGTAGTGTGAGTGTTGATAATGAAGTTTAAGGAGATAGCAAGGTTGAAGATGAAGATGCTGCTGTAAAGGGTAAGGGTTGATTCTCTTGCGCATGGAGAAGAAGATGATGGTACGAAGAGAGGAAGAGAATGGAGAGTGAAGATGGCTTGGGTTTTTTCTTTATGACGAGTGGGAGAGGGAGGTATGAAGAGGAGAGAAGTGTGGGAAAGCTGTAATGATAGTGAATTATTATAGGGGAAAGAACAGAGATGTCACACGTGTTGTCAGTCGGTACATAACAATCTATGTAAAAATCTCATAAATTTTTAATTTTTAAATTTTTATCACACAGTTATTTATCCTATTTTGTTAATATTGATCTTCTGATAATTAATCAGTGTCGATTTAATTATCCCGAAAATATCAATGTTGTATCCCATTTAATAATCCAAATTTTCTGAGATTAAAATGATTAACCTTAACACGTAACATGTTTAACGTTATAACTCGTTCGTTATATTTATTCGCGCATTCATTTAATACGTAATTTACTTATATTAAAATAATGAAATTTTTGGAATCTTACAAAGGCTCCCGGTGGAGAGAAATGAAGAAGTTGATAACTGAAAATTTAATTAAGTTAATTATTGAAAGCAGAGTTTGAATAGCACTAGTGTTCAATAAATAAGATCATGAAGCTATTTCAAGTCCTGTAGAGAAAAAGAAAAGTTCTTGGGTTTTGGTTTCTATTGTCATTTATATGTTGTAAAGTAGCAGGAAAAAACAATTACACTTAGTGATATCCTCTTGATATATCATATTGATTATAAAGGGAAGATTGAACCAAGTGATATAACCGTATTTTAGCTATATTGTCCAACTAGTATAAAAACCTTTGTGTATTTTACATTATTGTTTTCAGTACATATAACGTTACTGCTAATCAATTTTCACTAAGAACAAAACTAAAAAAGGAATCAATATTACTACAGTAAGATTGTGCATTATTACAGTGACCTCTGAACAATTCTATTGTCAATCTATTTCTATTAAATTGAAAGTTCCACAAAAAAGGTCGTCCCGACTCCCCGTCCATCAAGCAGGCCGGGAGAAGGAGGTGACGGGACCAGGAGAAAATACAGAAGCGGTGACAGTCGAGATGTTCAACCAACTCCGACTCCAAATGCACTACAAAAAACCTGTATACTTTTCGACGGATCAATTCCGTCGTAAAAAGGAATATTCCGTCGCAGGAACATATCTGCGACGAAATTTGCGACGGCACTTTCCGTCGCAATCAATGGCGTCACAAAAGCGTTAATCTGCGACGGATCCGTCGCAAACAAAGATATTTTGCGACAGATTAACTTTTTCCGTCGCAAAATATAATTTCTTAAATTTATTTTTGATTTGCGACGGATTCCGTCGCAACAGTAAATAAATACTCTTTTAATTAATTCCTAATATAAACAAATAATTAACTAAAATAAAAATAATTATAGCCATTTGCGACGGATTCCGTTGCAAAAATCATTTACACTTTGCGACGGAATCCGTTGTATACTTAATTCAATTAATTTATTTCTAAAAAAAATTAAATAATTAAATAATCGTATAATACTTATATTTTATTACGACGGATTCCGTCGCAGAATAAACATACTTTGCGACGTATTCCGTCGCATAATATAAATATAAATATTTTATACTATTGCCATTTGCGACGGAATCCGTCGCACAATGTGAATTTTTTTTTAAAAAATAAATATTAATTATTGATATTTATCGAATTACCTGTTTTAAATTACAATATCACGAATAATTACTCCAAAAAACCAAACCAAAATCGTATGGACTATCAAAATACATTTCAAAGTTACATTACATTATTCCATTACAAGTTTACACATACTAATGGCCAGCTAACCCGGGATGTCGTTGCTCCGGAGGGCAGGAATCATCGTGTAGACCAGGAGGGAACCTCGGCGTGCCAGTGCCATCTGCCATCCGGAGGTGGAATCCGGATCAGCGCCCATCTGCCTCATCAAAACGGCAATCTAAGCCTTCATCCGTTCGATAGTCTGCTGCTGGGTGAAAACCTGCTGCTGCAACGTCTGTACCTCCTGAGAGACTCCAGAGTCACTAGCAGACTGTGACTGTGACCTGGAGATCGTAGACAGCTGGCTCTTCGGGTAAAACGAGATGGCAGCCGACCCAATGCCGTAGACCCTTCCCTTCTGTGGCCGTGCGACCTCTATGTACGTTTGGGAAGCGGCTGCGACAAGCTGTTGTTGGGAGGCCTCTGGATCCAAAGATGAATCCGCCTGTGACTCCGAAAGCTGAGCGAATCGCTCCAAAAATGAATCCTGTAAATTCCATGTTAACAAGTTAAAAAAGAAACAAATGAATATAATAAAAAGATAACAATTAGTCAAATAAAGAAGGATTCAAAGTTCTTACCCGAAAACGGGTGGCCGTCTCGTCGGCCATGGGGATGTCAGCTAGTGACTTCCCCGCTAATA
>JAOVYX010018755.1:0-19610 GCA_035668315.1 Drosera spatulata
AAATAGGCTATCCTAAAATTTCTTCAACTAGAAACTATCAATGCAGCGAAAAATGATGATCTGAGCAAATTAGATAAGATAGGCACCTCTGATCTCAATCAGATAGTCACACTCACAGATCCTACAGGAGATGATGAACTCGTGAAACTAATCAACAATCTAATAACTAAATAGATTACTGATCTAAAGATGATGCTGGCTCAAGAATCTTTGTGCAATTCAATTGTCAAACAGATAATCTTGGAATGCATAATTTACCCTATCAGATCAATGATCAAACAGTAAACCTAATCAAGACTCTAATTATCAGAGTCTTGATTTCGATTAGATAAGCGAGTGATCTATGAATGAATCAACAAAGAAGAAAGCAGAAATGAAGAACAAACAATTTACAGTGGTTCAGACTCAAATAAGTGTTAACTAACTGGTTTGAACTTAACCCACTCTTCCTCTTGTTAGAAATATACTAACCAACAAAAGAATCCACTAGATCACCTCGGATCATTGTTCAACAGATTGAGTTTTCAGGATCACTTAACAACCTATACACAAAACCCGATTTCAACAAGTTTGTCACCAATCGTTCCCCACAGGATCCACCAAACAATCTCAACAAATTGCCGAAAGGAATACACTCATAGAGAATGAAGACTAGCAATAATCAACGCCTTCACCATCATGTTCCTGAGAAAACTAATTCTTGATGAACACTTGAGAGTTTTCTTGATGAGGAAAAAGAGAGCGAGAGAGAGAGAGAGAGAGAGAGAGAGAATTTTGAGTGCTTTGATTTAAAGAAGTGAATTCAGAAGTGTATTCTTTCATGTATTTCTCTCTGTAGTCTTGTGCCTTATATAGGCAAGGTTTGAGGCTTGCTCTCCAATCAATTTATAAACCCTTTTTCAAGAAGTCATATGACGCGCCCTCTTTAATTCTGATCAGAGTCCTCAACACCAGATAAGCTTCCGAACAGATAACTCTATAAGACTAATCCAACCCATCTGATCTCTCGTTGACGATCTGTAGACTTTCTTGAACTAATCTGAGAACTGATCTGATAACAACCGAGCTGATACTCATAACCCCACTGATTCAAACAAGGCCATTTCAAGACCTAAAAGACTAATTGTCTGTGTCAGACCACCTTCTCTGTCTAGAGCTCCCACTAAAGACTTATCTGACCTTTACATAGCTGTTCTATCCAGAGCTTTTACTGCTTTGATTTTGGCAGTCTGATACTCAGTGTCTGACAGAGTACTTGTTTACTTTAAGCACACTTAATCACATATGTTAGTAATCTTTTGATTCATCAAATCTAGTAAAGTACTTTCACATCCACTATCCACATACCATGTTAGATCATAATGCTCTTCCAAGATATTTTAGTTAGATCATCGGTCCCCAAGATTTGATCCTATCTAATTGGTCTTAGGGACCCACACCCAAGTTGATTTCTTGGGAGGGGTAGTGCAGTGATAGGTCTTATAAGCTTCTTTTCCATATTTGTGACACACATTCTTTGGCTTTGTGTGTTGTGGTTTGTGAACTCTTATGCTTTTAGTAATGTAGAAGGGTTCATCCTGCTGTATTGGTGGTGTAGCAAAGTATCAGCTCTCCCATGGTATAATAGGGTAAGGAGTTAATATTGGCCACAAGCTAGGGTGTGGCAAAGGTTGATTCCATATTCCTGTAGGAGGATAGTATACACAAGTGGAAGAGGGCTTTGAGGAAAGTTGAGATTCCTTTCTTCTACTTGGCCTCCTCTGCTTAGTCTCTCCAGCGCTCTTCTGCTTTACTTGGGCAGCAAAGTTGGAGCTCGTCCGTTGTCCTTTTGTACAAGGGTACTTTCAATGACTTGCAGAGGAGGACTTCTATGCCTTCTTGATTTTAGGTGGAATGGGGTTACCTATAACCTTATCAGACGAAGGTCAGATATGTGAGACACTTTGAAGCCTCAACCTTGCTGCTAGAGGATGATTTGGTAGGTTGAGTCTTCTTAGAAGCCTTAACCTTACTGCAAGAGCCCAAACAAGCTCTTAGAGTTATTGGCCTAAACAAAATGAATTTCCTTGAAATCCTTTTTTATGTCATTCCACTTGTCAACCTAAAGCTTGAGTTCCCTACTTTCATTTCTTAGGTGGATCACCTCAACTTCAGTGACTTCAAGAAGTCCAAAGGTAGACTTAAGTTCCTATTGGGCTCTTTGATAATGCAGTTCGAGCTTGTCAAGTAGCCCTTTCATTGGCTACTACAAGCTCATCCCTTAATCTGTTCTCTCCTCCATGAGAACCTTGAAGTTTTTGTTCAAGTTGTAAGTTCTCTCAGTCAGTTTTCTTTTATCTCTTTCTTATAGATGGTATCAATATCAAGATCATATACCTCATTACTGTTTCGAAGCATGAGGCACATAATGATTTTTGAGCTCTTGAGGGAGATTCTAAGGCTGCATCATCATTATCTGACTTTGTATCACTCCATGTTTTTGTTGTCAGAGCCTTTCCTTTTCTGAAAAGGGCTTTCTTTGAGGTTGCTGCTCTGATTTCTTCTTTGCAGTCGGGTTGTTTGTAGGTTTCCTACACTGAGCAGCAAAGTTCCTTACCTTATCAATGTGAGCACAGAATCCCTTGGTGCAGGGGAGTTTTTGTTGGGCCCTTCTATCTTTTTCCAATATGTTCTGAATCGTATGCTCAGCATGGCCAACTCCTCGCTTGAGGCTTCTGACTGTGAGTCTGTAATACCCAAGAATTTTGAGAGTTTTGAGATGAATATATAACGTTATGATTTTAAAATAAATCGTGCTAAAAAGTTATGTATTTAAATCTAAGAAAATATTTGATTAATTAAATCAAATACGACGATTGAATATTTGGGATGATTAGTTGAACGCGCCAATAAACGTTACGAACGAATAACGTTACAAAGTTATAACTTTATAAGCGTTGCGCGTAAGGGCTAGCGATTGTAATCCCAAAAACAATGGATTATGACCTGGGAGGTCATATTTACGTATACTGGATAAATCTATCGACGCAAATAGATTTTTTATGGATTAATATTATGAAATTTTGGTGAAAAATGGATTGAACGAGACGTATCGTGGGACGAAACGTGGGATACTAACCCACCTCACCCACCTCTCTTTTTCTTCCGCTCTTCCTCACTTTTCCCTCCACTCACCACACCATTTCACCAACATCTTCCACCATTGCCGGCCACCATTCCCTTCACCATCACTCCCTCACATCTCTGCTCAACTCCAACCAGCAGTCGGCCGCCCCCTCCGCCATCATCTTCATCATCATCATCAACAACAACATCAAGCATCACCAACATCATCTTCGTCTCCTCATCAATCCAATTCCATCATTGTCATCATCTCACGATCATCATCGACGCAAAGAGACGAAGGGCAACAGCAGGTCGGGAAAAGGATCAACACCGACAGCTTGTTTATTGGACATCAACGGATCCATTCGTGTGATTGTGTGTATTAAGGATCATCGATAATCAAGGTAACCTCACTCGTCCGACACACCTCTTTTATTCGTTCACACACGGTCTTTGCTTCCGTGCATGCTTTTGGGACATGTTTTGATGTGTTTCATGTGTATGGAATGGTTTGGATGCGTTAAAACGCGAATTGAGGAATCCGGTGTCGGGCAGGGAGGTTTCCTGCAGGTTCTGGCCTGAGAACTGCCGCGCCCGCGACCATCCTAGGTCGCGGCCGCGATGAGGGAAAAATTTGAAAATTGCCTACACAGTGGCGTCACGCCCACGACGGGGGAGTGTCGTGCCCGCGATGGCCTTCTTGCTAGGAAAAATATATTTCCGTGCCCCGAATCTTAAACTTAAATGCGTATTTGAGATATATAACACATACGCATGGAAATATATCGTCAAACGTGCATAAAGGATCACGTTTGACATGTGCTGGGGTATTTGGGGTTGAAATGAACTCGAATATACCCTTATAAAATATATACCCTCATGGGAAATAAATGAAAGCAACCGTTAAATGATTAATAAAAAGGGAACGGGGGATGTGAAGCATAGTTACACTATCCATGTGAACTAATGAAAAGCAAACGAATAAAAAATATTGCCTCCTTGAACTGATAAGGACGGCATTGACATCTCTTGTGGATCATTGGTCGTTTTCTTGAATTTACTGAGAAGGTCGAACATGGTGTCCCTTCTTCGATACATTACGATCATCTGTTTCTTTGAATAGCCTTGGTGGCTTAGGTTTGAGTCATTACACTCCTGTATTATCCTTTGAGTCATCGTCACGGGTGAGAACTAGCTAAGGAGCGATGGGCATCCCCCATCCTCTTTGCATGCATGCAGCGGCTTCTACCTCATTGAATGCGTACAAGAGGTGCAAGGCGACGCACAAAACAGGCAGGTGCGAAAACAGAATCTATTGGGTAACCCGACTGACGATTGACACTTTATCTTATCTCTTTACTCCAAGTCGGTCATATCCTTGCAGTTGTCGCTTCCGAATCGAGTCATGAACTCTAATTAATTGCAAAAGAAAGGAGTGACTCTTAAAAGCGATACAAAGCCATATAAAGAAATGAGAAACGATGTTGTGTGATATGGCGCCTATATTTTCTTATATATATAAAAATATTTTAGGGACTTTCGGTGGTCGCCATAGCCGTTAGCGGAAGTTTCCTGTAATTGGGATTCATACACCTAAGGTTACTGAGCTTCATTAGCTCACGCTTATGTTTTTCAATTGCAGGTATGCCCCCAGCAGCACCTGAAGGCTCTTAAAGAGAGCTTGCTTGTATATAGATGAATCCATGTACTTTGGATATTATGGCAGATCAGATGTCTATATTATTTAAATGTAATAAACGATCTGCATAGTTTCCGCTTTAATGTTGTAACTAAACAGTTATTTGGGACTGTAAGCTATGATTTCGATTACTGTTTATAGTTCCTTGACTTCTGTACGCCTAAAATCCATTCGGTTTGTTTAGCCTTGTCATGGACCGGGTCCGTGACGGCATAACGCTCACGTGTCTTTCGACGCGGAAAGTCAGGGGCGTTACAGAGTCAGAAGGCTCTTTTGCAAAAACCCTTTCTTTTGACTTTCTAATTTACGCCTTGAGGGAGATTTTCTTTTTGTTTTGGTCCATCACCTAAGTCTTCCTCTGCTCGATCTCTAGAATGTAAGTCAAGAGGACGCTATAGAGGTTAGAAAGAGTGGCTTAGTCCATTTTCCTGGACTCTATTAATGCAGTAACTTTGGTGTCCCACTCAGGAGTGAGACACGCTAAAAACTTCAATTAATTTTTTGAGGAGAAATATTCTCCCCAAGGTCCCTCAGAGTATTGACAAGAATGTTGACTTTGTCAAAGAACTCTGTCAACGTCTCATTGTCACTCATCTTTATAAGCTTATATTGTTGAATGTGAAGATTCAGTTTGTTTTCAAGGATTTTTCACTAATCCCTAAGGCTCGTCTATCAACTTGAATGCGTATCTTGTCCTCCTCAGAGAAATCTTTTTCTTCTTTGGGAACAAGTTTTCCTCTATTATTGGATCCATAGAAGGACTCATAGGGATGAATCCCCCTTCAAGAACATTCTTTCTCATTCACTGATTAGTTTGATCAAAATGAAACATCATTTTGACCTTTCAATGATTGAACTTGTGAACCTTGAACAGTGGAAGATTGCATCATATGGGATGAACACTTTACTTGCACCTGGCGTGCTTGAAACACAAATCAGTAACTTCTTTGTAAACTAAAATAAAGTAGAGTTCCTTTATAAAAGCTGTTAAGCCTAAAAAGGTTGATTTAGATACCAATTAAAAGTCAGAGGATAGCTTGCTGTGAGACTAGAGGGGTGAATAGTCTCTCTTTTCGAATCTTTTTGTCAAACTAACAAAAGTTAGTTAGACAATAGAGTTGTTCGAAGCTTACTATAGTAATGTGGAACCTTAATGCAGTAGTGTTGGTTCCTTTTAGTTTACTCTTGGTTGATGTTAATTAGAAGTAGGGTTTTTGTTTTTGTTTTTTTTTTTTTTTGATCAGGAATTAGCAATAGGGTTAAATGTACTGAGAGTAGTAACGTAAAAACACAAAGGTTTTTATACTGCTTAGAGTATATAGCTAAAATACGGCTATATCCCTCACTCCAGTCTTTCCTTGATTATCAATGTAATAAATCAAGAGGATAGTATTACGTGTGATTGTTTTAGACTCACAATCAATCTGTCATTTTACAACGAGTAAATGACAATACAAACCGATTACAAGATCTTTTCTTTTCCTCAACAAGACTTAAAACAGCCTCTTGAAATCGTTTGTCTAACACTAGTGCTATTCAAATTTGTATTCGATAGCTGGCTCAGATCCTCAGTTATAAACTGCAAATCATTTGAAACCTTACTGCACTTGTTTCTGAGCAAAGGAGATTCAACAATTCAAACGATCTGAAATATTGGGCATTGATTCTTTATTTATAGGCAATCTCAAATTTCTACCCGTTGTTGAACTCGTCCTTTCTTTAAAACGTCACTTTCATGCCATCCTGTAACCAAATTCACATAACCATGATCTCTGGTGTCGATACAGAGAAGTACGCTAACACAGCACAAAAGGTGATCTATGAACTTTGACTTCTTCTGAACTCTTCTGTTGAACTCAGTCTTTCTGTTCCCCAGCCTTGCTATAGTAACCTCACAGAAGTAATTCAGGATCCACTTCTCTTTCATCTGGACCCTTATGTTGAACTCAGCCTTACTGTCCTTCAACCTTGGTACAATAACCTTCTCCAACCAGAAGTAATGCAGGATTAAACATTCCTTGCTGCAGAAGCCCAAATGTCCAATCCTTCCTGTCTCTTTACTCATGACCTCAATGCTGTCAGCCTTGTTGAATTCCTTTAAACCATCATTACTGCATACCTCTCTAAACCAAACTTGTTGCGTTCCTCTTTGAATCAGTCTTACTGCACACCCATTATAGACTCATTTTTCAAACAGATCAATCTCAGCCTTGGTACATATTGGAACATTCTAAGAATAGAGTTTTTCTATTACTCAATTTCTATACATTATGAGTTTTCTCAACAGTCGACACCATTAACTCTATTCGATTTGCAAACAACATAGAACTCTTTGATGTGTATATGAGGATCTTCACCAATATGGCCATTAAAAACTGATAATTTATTCAAAAAGCCATAATTTAATTCGAAAGGGACATTAACTTCAGGTAAAGTAATGCAAAGAGGTTCATCTTCAATTGTGGGAGCAGAAAGCTCATTTAGAGTACGATTGACATTATTATTGACGTTATTGGCATTAGTAGCATAGGTGCTGCATTAATAGGAATATTATCAACGTTTTTCGTCATTTCTAGATTAACAAATTGAATAGAAGAGAAACTACGAAGATTATTAATATTAGAAAAGGATAAAGATCAAGTAGAAGTCGAAGAAGAAGTTAATGTTGAAAACTCCTTGATTCTAAATCAGAAACCATCTTTTGAACTTGAGTATGTGTAATGATACCACTTCTTAATTTCATAAAAATTAAAAAACAATCTAATTAAGAAGAAGAAAACTAAGGCAAAATAATTGAAAATATGTTTTTTCAATATATATTTTCAAATATGATTAAATGAGTAAAAATAAAAGTAGTTTTAAAGAAAAATAAAATAAAAAATGTAATTGATCACTAAAAATTAATACTTTGATTCGTGACCATCTCCCCAACAACAGTGCCAAAATCTTTGATGCGTGTGTCGTCTGCACGTCAAGATTGATCTACACTTAAAATATTAAAATGGATAGAATGAGCAGGGGTCGATCCCTCATATACATAGAGTGTATAAATTATTAATGATCTATCACAATTTGTTAATTACGTAACCTAAAACTTAAAAATGTGGGGTTATTGTAATTAAATTGCAACTAAATAATACTAAAGATTAAAACTAGAGAAACTAAATAACTAAAAAAACTAACTGCACTGGATTGTTTAACGGAGTTATAGCTATTGGAAATGACTTTAGGGAGGATTCTCATAACTTCATTCAGCTTAGGGATTAATCCTCGAAACTAAAGATAATGAATTAATATAGATTTGAATATGAATGGTTTGGATACAATAAATAGAATATCTTTAATCACGTTCACTAAAGTTCTAATTACCAAGATAGCTGAATAATTAAACTAATCTTCGACCCTATATATCTTGATAGTATGAATACATAAAACGGATAATTGAATCAAATCAAAAAACATACCAAACACGAATTAAATAATAACATAGATTGGTCTACAATTCACATATCAAGAGATCCTAAATAAACTATAACAAGATAGTTTGGTGTATAACTTATTTAGTTGCTATTTCACATGACCAAAATAGTTTGAATCATTAGTTATATCAACCGATGTATACATCAAAATGATCAATTTAGAAGTATTCATAAGCTAACCATGTTATAGTCAATATATAAAGTCATTTAGGTGGTCCATCTAAATGAAATCATTCATCAACTATATTAAAGTTCAAATCTTTGACATCATTCATATGTGAAATAAATCAAATTCAATAGATAAATAAAACAGATCTCATAATCGCTTTGCTTCATGTCATTATGATTACTCCCTACTAACTAACTACTCACTCATGATATTAAAAAGTAACAAAAATATTGATAAACATGCAAAACTAATCATCATGATCAACATAGATTGAATCAAATGAATTAAATGCGTAAATAACCACGGAAGGTACTTACAAACCAATGATAAAGGTCTTGTGAACAATAATCCAAAGTTAACAACTCTGAGAATCCAATTCGAGCAACACGAACGAAGGATAAAAGAGTTTGAGATTTAAAGTAAACCCTAAAAACGACGACTCTTTATGTGTATCTCCTCTTAAAAATGAACCATATGGTATATATATAGAAAAATGGCAAAATCCTAAGAAATTTGAAGAAAATCACAAGAAAATCTCGAAAACATATTTCGAATAAAAGACGTCATGATTATGACGAGTCTGGTCACGATCGCAAGCATCGTGCTCGTCACGATCGCAAGCATCGTGCTCGTCACGATCGCAAGCATCGTGCTCGTCACGATCGTGACCAACGTTGTCTTGCTGTATGGTTGATTTTTGGCTCCTGTAACGATCATGACACTTCATATAATCATCAAAACAGCTCCAAATCGATACGAAACGATCACGATAGTCTTCATATGCATTAAACATATCTTCATAACTCAAAACGCCGTTAAAACTTTATCGATTTGCATCCAAACATCTTCAAAGGCTTCAAAATCTCCACAAATATTTCAAACCATATAACTTCAATTTCATGGAATGTTAAAACCTCTCTTCACATAATCATATCCGCATAAAAATCATATAAAGAGCAATACCAACGTCCAAAGCACAAAACTAAAGTAAAAAAAAGGGAAATATAACTTAAAACACACCAAACAAATAAAATTAGCTTAGAAAACTATGAATATACTATCATACCAAACCATGTTATTCTTATGAACCAAAAGGAGCCGGACCATCCAGAATTAGTGCACAATATTATGCGCAACAAGAGTTTGTCTTAATGAACTTAAAGCTCATGTGGTATGGGAATTTTTTTTTAAGACCACATCATGCGCTAATGCGGTAGCCATATGTGACATGGTTGGAACATCCTGAACATAGAAGAACGTCAACCTTTTAGGTGAAACAGTTCGCGCAAAGGATCTATAACATGATGCGTGTTAGCTCTTCCTTTGAAGCAAATCACAATGATCCCATTGCACAAAGAATGATCGTGATAACCCTCAGACCAGTTGTAGACAAATATTTTGAACTTTTCCAAAATTGAACCCCAACACAAAAACACGCGCACAATTGAAATAAAATAAGGCCATGGCCCAATTAAAAAACCCCAGCAGCTTATAAAAACCTCTCGACCCTAACTCATTTGACACATCTTAGAGAGCCCTCACCTCCAGCTAGCTCAACTTCCCCTTCCCTTCATCTCGACAGCAATTCACAATTTAATTCGGCGAGGTTCATCTCGAGTTCTCCGTCTACCCTGACCTCTGTTCGACTCTTGCTTGCTATTGTTGGACTTGTCGGAGGTTGGCGGCAGCCCCGTGGACTCGCCACCCCTCCGGCAGAGATTTGGTCCATGACGATCTCGAAGCTCCACCGACTCCGCTGTTCGGATTGATCCCGTTGATGTTCGACAATGTTGTTGCATGCTCGTCACGGTCGATGATGAACTGAGGCCAACTCCGCCCTTCGATCCTATGCTGATGTTCACGACGATGATTGATGCGGTCCATGATCTTCAATTCTTCGACACTACTGCTCGACCTTGTTGCTGGGCACTTGTTTGGCCGATGATGATGTCTGAGGCCAGCTTCATGTCTCGATGCCTGGCATATGCTTTGATGTTCATGACGACGATCGATGAGGCCGATGATGAAAAATTGTGGCCATGTTTGCTGATGTTCGATGCTTGTTGAAGCCATGGTGATTGATATGGTCGATGATGATGATAGATTCGAGACCAATGTCCCTGTTTTCACGCTTCTGCTTGGGTTGATAATGATGCCGCTCTCATCTTCGATGCTGCTGATATATGTGGCCTTTCTATTGCCCGATGCTTGGTGAATTCTTGATGTGGTCGATGATGAAGTCAGAACTGAGACCAAAAAAGTCACTCCCCGACCCTGTTGTTCGACTATGTTGATATGAATCGAGACACCTTGTTGCTCGATACCCCTCTATGACTGATGTTGCTGACCTTTTGAGGCCCTTGGATTCTGTTCTTGCTTGACGATTCCATATCTTGCATTTGGTTCAAGTTTGTTTGTGTCCATGATGTTGATTGAATTTTCTGCTTGGTTTTACTCAATTCTATTTCATTGAGCACTCTGGTATGATTTTCGCGGTATTAATCGACTCGATTCTATGTTCCTGTTTGATGCATTTTTGAATAGGTTCTTGGCCTTGGTTGGGTTTTCTGCTGGTACGAATTGATGATCCTGTTTGATAATAGTGGTAATGGAATGGAACTGACACATGAATATCAGGCTCCCTTGACTAGTTCAGTAGTTGATTTTGAAAGTCCATGATGTAACCTTGGCATATTTAGTGGGACTACGTTGATGATCGTGCTTGACTTTGACATGGTTACTATACAAGAACAGATGTTATACTTGGTTTGGCTAATTGATGATGAGATCTGGCTGTTGACGATATTGAATTAATAAGAACAGAAGTTGGCATTGATCTTCTTGTCAGATAATCGAGATTGGTATTTAAGCCAATGATAGGAAACTAAACCGATGCGTGGTTAATTAATATGAGGCCACTTGTTTAAAATATTGTTACCTTGCTTGATTTGATCCATGTCTTGTGTGCTTTCCATGTTTCGCTAGATTCCACCTGAAATTAGTTTAGGACGAGTTAAATAAATCATTGAACATTTAATCGATTAGAAAATATTTTTGAATTATTCTATAGTCTTTAAGCTGAAACCTCAACTACACTTAAATAGATTAAAAAAAAAATGATAGAAAATCATCCAGATCCGACTTTAGAAAAATTAACTATAAAATTCGACAATTTACACGATCCTTAAGAAATAATTGATTTCGATCAAAATTCACACTTCAGTGAATAAATTGATTGAAATTGACCAAATTCACACTTAAATAAATAAAATTAAAAAAATCCAAAAAATATATGGATTAAAATTTAGGTTGATTTTTAAAACCCAAGTTAGTCTCATCAGGAGCCAACTAGTCTTAAAACTGACAACAAAAAGTGTCATAATTTCAAGGGGTACGTAGGAAACTTTATTGGAAGGTTCGACCATAATCTGAATTATGCTTAATCTGATTTTGAACTCCACAAATACATAGACAATCGCTAAGCGGTTCAACCAAAACCCCTATAATTTTTCTGTTTTCTCCCTAACTTGTTATACATGACACACTATTAGACAACACATTTTGAAAGTCAAAACTATCTATCAAAAAAAACCTTCAAAAATAAAGACCGCATTTAATACAAGGATGACGGATGCTAACAGTTAATACGATCTTTCCGTCACTTAACTAAGCTCCCGGGTTCAGAATTTTGTCCGTAGATCAATCTTATCCAATCCTTCTTAGTTGGGGATCAACTAGGTGACAACTTCTCAAATGGTACCATCTCATGATGCGCATTTCCTGTAGTTTAATCTCAAACCTCCGGAAGCCGACGTCCACACCAGTAGAAGCAAAACAAGCGCTAAGAGAAACATAACAAGAAAAAACAGGAGGAAGAAGAAAAAGGGTTACACTTTACAAGAGAGTTGTTCCAAACATAATAAGAAACTCCTTCAACTATCTTGGTGCAGCCTACGGCAACGCAAAAGCTCCCTCAATGGGTGCTTCAAAAACATGGGTTTCTGCTGGCAACAGAATAGACTACAGCAGCAGCCATGGTGATTAAGAAAAACAAGCAAACCAAGACGATCACTACAACTAAACCAACACCAAATGGCTATCATGTCACAAAACACAGGGACACTTATCCTACTTTCGCTTCCTTGTCGTCCTGGTCTTTTGATCGGTCTCCACCTTCTGATTGGACAATGCTTTAGGTTTTTGTCTCCTCTTAGTTGCTTTGTCAATTTTCTTATAATCTTCATCATCATCATGATCAGATACATCAAGGGCATCTGCCTTTTCGAAGTTGGTTTTAGAAGCAACCTTCTCGCTTCCAACTCTAGGCTTCTTCTGGTTTACATTCTGCTTATCATTCTTCTTGTCCCCCTCATCATCACTGCTTCCCAAGGTTTTCCTTTTCCGGCCAGCCTCTAAACGCTGATTTTTCATCGCCTCCGCAGCTTCAGGAACATCCTTGCTTCCTGATACCTCCACTTGTTTACGTCGGTTCTGTCTGTTGTCATTTCTTGTAAGGTCTGGCTTTGATTTTACCTCTTCAGTGCTGTCTAATCCAGTTTCAGCTCCGGTATCAACACTATCAGTATCATCGGCACTATCATCCTTCTTGGCCTTATTCTTCTTTGTAGAGGCACGGTTCATTGTTTTGGAAGGGGCTTTCGTAGCTTGACCCCCATTTAGCTTTTGCAGGTCAGGCGCATAAGCAGTCGCCTGACAGCATGATGTATGATGAGACAGTATTCAACAGGAAAGATAATTACAAGACACACATTAACTGAGCCCTTCCGCCAGCTGTGATAAAATCGATTTGCTTCCCTGCAACAAAATATCAAGTTTATACTGTCAATTCAACTATGGACAACAGCAACCCAATAACAACTCAAATATTCCCGTCATAATTCCAGAACTATGAACTGGAGAGAAAAAGAAGTATCCTATAAAAAAAAATTAAAAAAATTACAAGTTAATTTAACGACAAAAGAGAAGACAAGCATGTTTGCGTCTTGATCTGGTTGAATCAAAAGAACAAAATAGCAAGCAGTGGGGACAAATCAGCCAATAAGCAAGTACATGAATGAAATGGAAGAAAAATGCTTGATAGGGCCTTGAGGACGGAATGACGGATAAATATAGCTCCCTAGGTTCTAGATTTCGTATATCGGTATCATATCGATATTGGTTTTGACATATCGGATATCGGGTGATTTTTCGGGGATATGGGTTAAATAACAAATCTATATATAAGAATGTACATATAGACACACACAATATAAATAATAAATTTAAAGTAGGACAAAAGTGATACAAAAGAAAAAGAAATGCTAATCCTCAAGCTATCGAATATAGGAGCAATTTCAGATGCATTAATAATTGATAAAATATGACAAAAAAAACTACAAACAAACAAACAAACACAAAATTTGGATCTCTCAGTTGCATCGAGTCGAATAACAACATTTTTAATCCAAGTTTGAGACTTTAAAAAAAGCACAAAAAAAAAAAAAAAAACAAGGACAATGAATATTAATTAGGCCTGATCAATCTTCATCCATGTCGTTTTCTCCATCTTGTTTCGGTTCCGATTTATACAATTTCTTACCTATTTTAGGCTATAATATCGATATCGGATATGGACCGATATATTGGGTTTGACCGGAGATATTGGCGAGATTGACCTTTTCTTCCCCATATCGGAAAAGTTCTTCATATCGTCTGGGTTTGATGTTCGAACTGAGATCTCGGCCTAATATCGGTCGTATCGACCGATATCTTGAATAGTGATTGGCTTCTTTGAGGGTCAATTTCAAGCTGCACGACTGTCTGAGCACTCTTCCGTTATTGCGAATGATAAGCAAAGAAGGCATGGGTTTGATAGAGTCAAAAAAGTTCCTGATAAACCATAAGAATATGATACAAAGGAACTATTAGAAAATAAAATTCATGCATACTGCTTGTTTGGCTAACATGATTGCTGAGAGAAAAATGACTAATACAAACACAATAAGGGACACGGGATACAAGCCAGAATGAGTATCACATGTAATAATTTGTAAAGATCTGTAAATATTTCAAATGGGCTCATGCAAGTGATGCTCCAGCTTCCAGCTTGGATCATTGTTAAGAACCAGTTTCGTTACATAGAAGCATTTAATCAATTTTGGATGTAGTGGTAAAACACCAACACAGATATTCTCATTATGTACGGAGTCTAGGAAGGCAAGATGTTCACGTTTTTATCATTTTAATAAACTGTTTCCCGATTACTCTGTATAGGGTCAGGTCTTGTTTAATAACTACATATCAATGCTTCTTTAGTCTCCTCATACCCATCTACTCTCTGCCACCACAATGGATTAGGGCAGCTTTACCGATGCTCCTGGGATTCTACGCACATTATGACCAAACCATCTTAGCTTCCGCATCTCATAGTCAATTGTGAAGATCCCCAGCCACACCCAAATCCTCATGTTCAAATTCTATCCCAAAAAGACCTCACACATCCATCACAACATCCACATCTCACTAGGAGTACAACCCAATGAAAAATCCCATTTTGGAATAGATTCACAAAAGGATCTACATATGGACGAACCTCGATGGTTTGACATCAATCCAATATTCCAACCAATAGAAGTTTAGCCTCACTGACCAACTATCTTAAAATCACGCAACTAGTTGCGGCTCTAATAGCAATAAATCTGCGAAATTTAGTGGAGCACTTTGGGTCATGTTTGGTATGATTTTGATTCCTAATTTCTGGTTTGGATTCTCTGGTTAACAAATCCAAACGGTTTGGTATAGCCTTTTGCTTTTCAAAACGAAAAATCAAAAGTAGAAAAATGAAATACATAGAAAATGGATTTAAATCTTTTGCATCCTGATTCCTTTGAACCCTTCTTCCGATATTCAAAATGTAATGTGATGATTTTTTTGGGTACTCGTTTTGTTCTGGTGACTATTTTGGGCAGTCATCCCAAGCAACCTCTCAATGAGTTGCATGATTAAACATGCACATAGGAAGTATAGCACAAGCTTCAAATCCATCAACTTCAATGTATTCCGATTCCAACCCCACAATATCCATCCCTAAACCTTAATCCCAAACCCTAACCACAAATCCACCTTAATATGCAACAGGAACCAAAACCAAATCACACACACACGGACTAAAATCTTCACTTACCAAACTGGAAGGAAGGGAAGGGAGGGGAATCGAGCTGGATCCACAGGTTCTTCCCCTTACGGTGAGCGGCGACGATGGTTTTGTCGAGGAGCGCGGCTTCGAACTGAGAAGACGACACTCCATCGATGACCTTGGCGTCGTCGGCGACGATCGATCTCACGATTTTCTTGCCTACGCAGTTTTCCGAGATCGCTCTCCTCGCCGCTTCCACCTCCGGCAGCTCCGGCATCGTGCACCACTGAGAAGTGAGAACTGATAGTCTGAGAGTGGTCTAGGCTTCATCCGTGAGTTGGGGAAAGGAGGGATTAAAGGGATTTTAATTGTACCTTCCTGGAACAATAATTACATTATTTTATTATTTTGATTAATTTTAAAATATTTATAATGTTTTTATTTTTAGAAAATATTTTATGATAAAAATTAAAAGAAATGAAAAAAAATATATTATATAATTAAAAATTAAAATTAAAAAAATAAATAAATTTAAATTTACGTGTATAAATTTAAATATTATAATTCTAATCAATCGAAGTGAATATAAATTTACGTGTAATAGTCTTTACTCCCTCTCTCTCCGAATATAAATGCAATGCATTGATTATTGCGCATTTTAATGCATGAGTTGACTCTCTTTAAATTTTTCATTTTGCCTCTAACTCACCCTCCAATATTCAGAAGTTGCGATTTTTCAAAATTTGCACTTTAGATGAGAAAACTAAATGACAAAATTTCAAAGATGACTTGCGCGCTCTGTTTCCAAAATTATTCACATTCAAATTGATCTCATAATATTATTAATCATTTTAAAGGAAAGTGAAGATTTTACTCAAATTTTTCTCTCTTTCAAATATTTACACCGATTTCCAAAAAAAAAAAATTAAGACTTATTAATTGCGAAAACAGTTGAGTGAGTCCGTAAGAAAAAGAAGAATAACCTGGAGGCAAACACTCTCAATTGGTTAGTTGTTGAGATTTCAAACTTTTCAATTGTCTCTTGGTTCTTCATGTCTTGCCTGATGAGCTGTGGTGTTATCAAATTTTGACATAAATTGCTTTGAAATTGTGACGGAATTTGCTGTTTATTTTGTCAACCAAGGATGGGTATTTAAGTCATTTTACTTCTAAAAGATTTCTAAATAAGGTAATGCTATATATTTTTGTGGAACGGACTAAAATAGTAAGAGTTGTATTTATTTTGGGACGGAACGAGTATTAAGATAATTTTTGTATGTGAGTTTTCTATTTGGAGGGTTACACCATCGCTCTGTTTTGAGTTGGTTTATGAAAAGAAAGGGTGAGAAAGATGAAAAAATGGAAAATTGTACACGGTTGGTTGTAGAGTTTTCATTGGGGAGAAACGGAATAATTTAGGGATTCGAATCAAGTGAGATGATTTGGGCAGAAACGAAAACTTTTAAAATAGGTTATTTTAAAATTCAAATCAAAATCTAGGGTATTTGTTTTTGTTATCCTGAATTCATCGAGCCGTGGTTTCTCCTTTCTCTTCCCAGAAAACCTTATACAGTGAATTCATGAGGTTTATCTTTGTTCAATTTTCTCTCTTCGTTCGAGGACAACAATGCAATCGAATAATGCTAATTCTGTTGTTTACAACTCTATCTCTATTCAGTTTTTTCTTTGAAGGCTCTTTTTATAGATCTTTGTGTTTTCGAATTATTTGAGGATATTTTATGGTGTTTTTGGTCTTTTCATGTCTTTTGGAGTTTGTTAAAGTCATTTCAAGTATCTTTTTGCTGTTTCTTGCATTTTCAAGTTATTTGAGGATGTTTTGTGGTGTTTTTATCCCTTTCATGTGGTTTTGAGTGTTTTAAGGTCATTTCAAGTTTGTTTTGATAGATTCTTGCGTTTTCAAAATAGTTGATGTTCTTTTTGGGTGCTTTTACGACTTTTTATACGTTTTTGTGTTTGTTGAAGAGATTTGAGTTGTTTTGATGGTGTTCTAATCCTTTACATGTCTTTTTGACTATTTTAAAGTCATTTCAAGGCTTTTTCAAGAGTTTCTTGCATTTTCTAGTTATTCGAGGTTGTTTTGTTGTGGTTTTTACCCTTTTCATGTGGTTTTGAGTGTTTAGAATTCATTTCAAGGCTCTTTTCGTAGTTTCTTGTATTTTCAAGTTATTTGATTTTTTTTTTTTTGTTTTTTTCCTTTTCATGTGGTTTTGAGTATTTTTAAGCTCATTTTAAAACTCTTTTCAAAGTTTCTTTCATTTTCAAGTTATTTGAGGTTGTTTTGTGGTGCTTTTAGCCTTTTCAAATGGTTTTGAGTGATTTAAGGTCATTCAAAGGCTCTTTCGTTAGATTCTTGGATTTCCAAGTTATTTGAGGCTATTTTATAACTTGATTGGTTGCTTCATGATTATTCATTGAATCTGGTTCTACGAAAAATCTAATTCATTGATTCATGTGTGTAGACATTTGCTGTTATTAACACTTTTCATCATTGATCAATAAGTATATCAGGAGTAGTAATTTAAGTGGGTGGTTGAGTGGGTTTTTGTCGTTTGAAAGCAGCTAGCCAGGGAAGCTTCTTTTTCTTGTATTTTCGTAGTTTCTTGTATTTTCAAGTTATTTGATTTTCAAGCAGCTAGCCAGGAAAGCAGCTAACACTTTTCGTAGTTTCTTGTATTTTCAAGTTATTTGATTTTTTTTTTTGTGTTTTTTTCCTTTTCATGTGGTTTTGAGTATTTTTAAGCTCATTTTAAAACTCTTTTCAAAGTTTCTTTCATTTTCAAGTTATTTGAGGTTGTTTTGTGGTGCTTTTAGCCTTTTCAAATGGTTTTGAGTGATTTAAGGTCATTCAAAGGCTCTTTCGTTAGATTCTTGGATTTCCAAGTTATTTGAGGCTATTTTATAACTTGATTGGTTGCTTCATGATTATTCATTGAATCTGGTTCTACGAAAAATCTAATTCATTGATTCATGTGTGTAGACATTTGCTGTTATTAACACTTTTCATCATTGATCAATAAGTATATCAGGAGTAGTAATTTAAGTGGGTGGTTGAGTGGGTTTTTGTCGTTTGAAAGCAGCTAGCCAGGGAAGCTTCTTTTTCTTTTCTTTTTTTTTTTTTTTTCTTGTTCTCGATAGAGTGCAATTGATGAAATTGGACCACTCTTTAGTGCACATAAATGGCGGCTATGTTTGCAATCCTTCAAGTGGCTGAAGGGTTACACATAATAGAGTTGGAATCAACGTCTAACGTCTATTTATTAAATTCATTTCTCTGTTTTTTTTCTTTTTTTCTTTTTTTCTTTTTTTTCTTTTTTTTGTTATTTTTATTTTATATTATATTATTGATGTTTTTGAATGATAGTTGCAACCGATGAAAATGAAGGAAACACTCCTACAATGTTAATAATTATAGAGATGCTATTGTGGCAAACCATTTCGACAAACCAGTTTGACAATGTTCATCTCCTTTTGATTGGAAACCTTCATCATAGAGATGTTGGGATGAAGTCTATTAAAGAAATCACGCTTTCAAGAAAACGTGCAAGAGATGAATTGGTTTATCAACTAAGAACTAGTAGTAGGAGTCGTTGTTACTCGCATGGGACAAAAAGCATTTGCAACTTTGTGCCAAATATTACGCAAGAACGGAGTTCTCCGACCTACTCAACGAGTATCAGTTGAAGAGTTAGTGAAAAAGTTTCTGAATATTGTCTCTCATGACATAAGACATCATTTCGTATCTTTCTTCTTTTGGAGCTCTACAGAAGGCACAAGTCGTCATTTTCATAGAGTCTTGGATACAATAATATTATTAGAGGAGAAGTTCTTGAAGCAACAAAATGGAACTCAAGTTTATCCTCAAATACTTAATGGATGTTCTGAGTTCAGCAGGCTTGTTTGGAGGATTGAAGACACAGAAGCTCGAGTTCTGCGAGGGCTGTGTTCTCGGCAAGCAGAAGAGAGTGTCGTTTGGAGGTGCGATGCACAGAACGAAGAGGACAC